>CAUYTI010148275.1:0-16679 GCA_963575145.1 Galago senegalensis
CTGTTTTAGGTTGTTCCTTTATTTTTTTTAAATTTAATAATTGCAGTCTACCCTGGGGTTTTTTTTATCTTTTTAAAAAAAAAAAAAAAAAAAAAAGAAGAAAGAGAGAAAGAAATATAGATAACAACAGAAAATATCTCCCAAAACAAGAGTTTTTATAAAAGATTAAAAAAAAATTGCAAATCTTTAGCAAGACTAACCAAAGGGGAAAATAAAGAACTAAAATAAATAAAATTATAAATGAGAGAGGAGATATAACTGACCACAGAAATATAAAGGACGATGGCAGATTACTATGAACAACTACATACCAACAAAATGAATAACCTATAAGAAATGGATATATTTCTAGAAACAGACAACCTACCAAGACTGAATCATGAAAAACAGAAAATCTAAACAGACCAATGACAAGTAAGGATACTGAAACAATAATGAGAACCTCCCCAAAAGGACCAGATGGCTTCACAGACAAAAGAATTAACACCAATCCTTCTTAAACTTTTCCAAAAACTGAACAGGAGGAAACACTTTCAAAGTAATCTTATAAAGCCTGTATACCCTCATACCAAAGCTAGATAAAGACAGTATAAGAAAAGAAAATCACAGGTCAATAATCTTGAAGAACGAAGATGCAGAAATCCTCAACAAAATACTAGCAAACCAAATTGAACAGCACATTAAAAGAATCATACACCATGATTGAGAGTTATCCCTGGGATGCAAGGATGGTTCAACAGGTGCAATCAGTAAATATGCTACACCACATTAATAGAATGAAGTATTAAAATCATATGATCATCTCAATAATGCAGGAAAAGCATTTGACAAAATTCAATATCCTTTCATGAATAAAAACTCTCAACAAAGTAGGTATAGGAGGGCAGAGCCTGTGGCTCAAGGAGTGGGGCGCTGGCCCCATATACCAGGGGTGGTGGATTCAAACCTGGCCCTGGCCAAAAATAAGTGCAAAAAAAATAAAAAAGTAGGTATAGAAGAAATATGAACATAATCAAGGCCATATATGATAAGCCTACAGCTAATACAGTACTCAAAAGTGAAAAGTTGAAAGATTCTCTCCTTTAAGATCAGCAACAAGACAAAGGTGCCCATGCTTATCATTTCTGGAACCAGAAGTTCTAAAGATAGCAATTAGACAAAATAAATAAATAATAGACATCAAAACAGAAAAAAGAGAAGTAAAACTGTCTCTGTTTGCAAGCGACATCATCTTATACACAGAAGAACCAAAGGCTACCCAGACTCCACCAGTACATAGTATATACATGTAATGGAATTCAACTTGTACCTCATCAATATATTTTTTTTAAACTCTTTTGAGACAGAATCTTACTCTGTTGCCATGGCATCATCACAGCTCATAGCAACCTCATACTCCTGGGCTCAAACAATCCTCCTGCCTTAGTCTCCTGAGTAGCTGGGACTACAGGTGCCCACCAGAATGACCAGCTAATTTTTCTACTTTTAGTAGAGGCAGGGTCTCACTCTTGCTCGGGCTGATTTTGAACTCCAGAAATCAAGCAATCCACCCACATCAGCTTCCCAGAGTGCTAGGATTATAGGCATGAGCCACTGTGTATGGCCAGAAACAGATGCTTAAATCTCTCTGTTTGAACAAATAGTCAACTAAAATGTCATGGAGACAGGCATTGACTAATACGGAAAGCGTGAAATAATTAAAATTCTTTCACAACAGAAATATGAAGATCAAGACTTCTTATAATTATTGTAAATATTTGAAAAGTATATAGTCCTATTATAAAGATATTATATATGATGATGTAACCACTGATGTCTTCTCCACATCATTTAAAAGTTTAAAAGTGATCATTTTAGGATAATTTATTAAAGTTCTGCTCTAAACTACACAGTAAACACACAGAATTTGTTATTCGAGAACATGATCAAAGGAAATGATATAAATGGATTTCAAAAGCATTTAATTAAATTCATAGTTAGATATAAATAGGCAAGAGAGGAAAGCTAGAATAATTTTGAGGATATATCCTAACCATCCTAGGAGATTCTTTTTTTATTTAAGATTATTATGAGGGTACAAATGATTAATTTGCACTGGATAGTTTGCTGCAGTTCAATTTACAATTACCAAGATGTAGGATCAACCTAAGTGCCAATCAACCCATGAATGGATTAATAAATGTGATGATATATGTATAGCATAGAATAATATTCAACCAGCTGATATCCTTGAGAACAATTACCAAAATCCCAACCCCCCAAATGTGGAAAAGATTTCAAATTAAGAAAAGTTGTATAATTGTGTTTTTTCCTTCTTATATATCATAATGGACATTTCCTTAATAAAATCAACCTGAACTCACTATTCCTATCACATGTGCCCCCAAAACAGTTAGTAGTCCAATGAATGTTTCTTAGTGAACACTTACTATGTGTTGGGTACTCTTCTAATAAACTTTATGTGTATTAACATCAGTTCTCTAAAGAAATACTATTATTATGACCATTTTAAAGACTGAAAACAAAGGGACATGAAAGTCAAGAATTTGCCTAAGTTTTTATTCAAGTTACTCTTGCTGCATTATAAATTACCCCTAAGTGCAATATCTCAAAAAATGACTTTATCTATTACTCATTGAATTCTGTGGGTCAGAAATTTAGAGCCAATACAAAGGTCAATGTCTGAGGTCTTAACTGAGAAGATGCAACAACTGGCTGGGGACTAGAGTCATTCAGGGAAATCGTCAATTACACATGTTTGTTGATCCTACTATCAGCTAGAATCTCAGTGGGAGCTATAATTCCAACAGAAGAACCTAGATATGGCTCTTCTCTGTGGCCTGGGCTTCCTTCACAGAGTGAAAGATTCAGAATAGCAGGTCTTTTACATGCCAACATGGGGATCCAAAGCAAGTGTCCCAGAAAGTGAGGTGAAGCCTGCATTGCCTTTCCTGACTTAACCTCAGTTATCACAGAGTACTTTCACACATTCTATTGGTCATAAGCTAGTCATAAGCCTATGTAGATTCAAGAGGAGAGGATGAAGACCTCTTCTCTCAATGAAGGAGTACTGAGCAAAGAGCAAGGAGTTAGAAGTTCAGCCATCTTTCGAAAATACCATATGCCACCTTCAGATAGCAGAGTTTCAGTGAATGCTCTTAACTACCATTGTTGATTGCTTGCTCAAAAAGTGGCACTCTTTATAGTGCATAACAACTATACTCTTGATCCAATCTGAAAGTTTTGGGGCAGCCTGAAATACCATTCAGAATCTGGAATGGACAAAGGGACCATGAGAGTTCTAAAGAAACTTCTTTAGGCTGTATTACATCTGGAACCACCATGAGAACATTCTCTACCATAACTAAAAAGTATGTCTCTTACACAGTAACCTCTTCATCATGGTGGCTCTCAGTGGTGGCAAATTCCATCACAAATATCTTTGTAAATGCTTCTGGAAGAAAGAAATAGATGACCTATGAACATCCTACTCTCATAGACCTGACTTTCAGTCAGCTCACCATCACCAACTACACAGTATTGCAGACTCAACCCAAATCAAACCTCAATTTCTGAGATCTCATTAAAATTTCCACAACACAAGATCCACAAAATTTTTACAAATGAGTCAACAAATTTTTCATATTTAGATAGGGAGCTGTAAATCTAAGAGCAAATTTCTGGAATATTTTTTGAGGGGGCATGGGGAATAGGGAAAGTTGGGGGCACTATTCAAAACAAATATTAGTTCTTTATATCACATGTACTTAATCAAAACTTACTGCTGGGTGGCACCTGTGGCTCGAAAGGGTAGGGTGCCAGTCCCATATGCCAGAGGTGGCGGGTTCAAACCCAACCCCAGCCAAAAACTGCAAAAAAAAACCCCCAAAACTTACTGCTTATTCCTCTTTAAGACTAAAGTGCAATTCAGGGAACTGGAAAATCCGGCTATGAAGAGTCTTTCCAGTGTTAAATCATTCAGAAGTAGAGACCTGGGACAAAGCTAAATAAGAGCAAGGTGCAATACACGGAACTAAACACCTCAACCTTCACTAGCTGCCAAGGGAGACTGATGTTTTTAAAGTGGTAGAGTTATTACTTAGGTTGCGAACAAATACATCCTCATCAATAGCTCTTCAGAATACTATTCTAAACATATTTGTTAAAAACTTACAAGAGCCAGATTTAATGGAAATTCCTTGGTAACTCTGAGGCTTTTAGAAGAGCATTATTATTTTTAATTTTTAAATTTATTACCTTTAACAAATCCTTAGTTGATACTAACGGTTGATAGAAATGCTTTCTCTCTGTTTTGGTTTATGTACTAGGTGAATGCATGAAAACACAGCTACAATGCATCTGGAGTTTATTTTCAGAAAAACATTTTGGCAAAATTAGCATAACTGGTTTAAGTATTATTTATTTGGAAATACTGCTTTAGTAATGATTTTAAAAACAAAAACTGCTTTCCTAGTTTAACTCTAAGAATTTGAGTCAAATTTTCATTTTCAATAAAATTTCAATTAACACAAGCAACATGGACTGGGCTACTAAAAAAAACAAACACTACAGGAGACATTTTATGAGTAAATAATCCTGTCAACACTTCACTTAGGTAAATTTTCTCAGAGGCACTGTGTTCTGGCCAGTGAGCCTGGCTTTGTTCCTTTCAATAGAAGAGGAGGGGAATGTAACAGTCACACTTAATCCACAGGAGGCTGCCCTATGTCACTTTTTGTCATTTTCCTGGTTCATTGATTATTCATGAGTTAACTACCTGAAAAGTGCTATATTTATCTTTATCCCACAAAGCTGTCAATTCAGTTGGGAGTATCCTTGCCTTTGTTTTCAGTGAGATACAATTTTAGAGAAATTGGCTCTATGTATAGGATGCTGCCCTATGTTATAATACATGTATAAAAAAATCTACATTGATATAATACAGTGGGTTTCCATTTGATACTAGCTGTGCTTTACTACTGTTTTTTAATGACTATTACGTTAAAGGAAAAATGAAACAGCCTCAGCTTTTAGAGACTTTGGCCTATAAGGATTTTCACAGAGAACTCAAATCCTACTCCCTCCCATCTTTTATTATCAATGGACTTGCTGTTTTCATTTCTTTTCTTCTTTTGTTCATGCTTGTTTCGGGCAGTACTCTCTGCTATTATCTTACCTCCTCAAAGTTACCTGAATCTCGACCTCTAATTCCCCAGGATGCATTACATCAGCTCTAGCTCGGAATCCGCCCTATAGTTTCCTTTTCCCACTCACAGTCATTGCCATGAAAGATTACATAGGTCATTCAAATTCCAATTTGTTTGCCAGCCTCTAGAGAAGACAATTTTTAAAAGGCAAAGAAACAGACATTCAGCTTTCATTATCATCAGACAAGAAGATAGGGAAAATAAGAGCACCCAAGACATTTTAAAGTGTTTCCTGGATGGCTTTAAGCTTAAAACTACCACTACAAATCCATCATATTTATCCTGAGGGAGAAAGATCAGAGAGAAAGAATAAAATACCTTGCAACCTAAAAATGTATTTAATATCTTAAAGAATAAAAAAGCACAGTGCAATCTATGTACCAAAATTACTGGCATTTTAAAGGTTAATAATAAAGCAAGGAAATTAAATTAAATTTTCTCTAGATATGCTCAAAAATAATTTTTACATAAAAGTTCAAAACACATGATAAAAATTCTTTAACAGCTAGTGACTCCTGTTAAAGACCTAATCCAAAAATAAACTAGTACTTCATAAATACAGTAGAACCTTCATAGCTCACCACCTCCCTACATTGACCACTTCCTTAAGCTGACCTAATTTTCATAGACCAGACATGCACCATGTGTACTCAATGGAAGTTTCTTATGTTGACTACCTCTGTATGTTGACCATGTTACAGTCCACTGGGTGGTCAATTTATAGGTCGATTAAATTATCTATAATTTAGGAAGGTAGCTGAGACCTGTACATCCATTAATAGACAGGAAAATGAAGCCTCACAATTGGGCCTGCTGCTCAACAGCTCAGGTTCCGCTCTCCAAGCGTGGGCAGTCACCTGTGAGCTAGTCTTGCAGGTTTGCCAAACACAGCAGAGTGGCCATGCCCGCAGACCTTCTTCCAAACTCCCAAGTCCCATGTGGAACACTAAGTTTCCATCCACCTCAGAACAGACTCCCAGGCTCCCTATCAAGAACTGGAATTAGGTATACCATCCCTAAACATCTGGCACCCCTCCACTCCAAGCCTGTGGCACGACCTCTGGATTTTCAGGGCTGCACCAGGCCCACAGCCAGCCTAAGAGCCTCCATCCATCAGACCAAAGTGGGAAATTGCACCCCGAACCTCCAAGCAGACAGGCTTCTAAATGCTGGAGCAAAGCTCCTAAAATTGGATCGGCACATCCAACAGTTGCTGTTATTGGCGATACTACAGGGCCACCTACTGATCAGTCTCTCTAGTCAACCCTAACAAGAATGCTCCTACAATTTTTCCCCCTCTTTTCCAATTATATTAATTACAATTAAATATCTTTTTTTAAATTCCTCTTTTCCCCCAAGGGCACCAAAGAGGATTTTATTATTTACAGTTGAAGTTTATTTTATTTTTTATTCTCTTTTTTTCTTTCCTTTTTATCTCCTATCCTTTTTGTTTTCTTTTCTTTTCTTTTTTTTTAACTGTACCTCAGGTCAACTTAACCCTACCTACAGCCTAGAGTTTAAAAAAAAAAAAAGCCACACATGAGGAAAAACCAGCAAAAGAACTGGCAACATGAAAAATCAGAACAGACCAACTCCTCCAAGGGAACACAATGGACCTACTGCAGAAAATTCCAACCATAAAGAAATTATTGAAATGACAAAAATAGAATTCAGAATCTGTATAGCAAATAAGATGAATGAAATTGAAGAGAAAGTTGGAAACCAACAAAAAGAAGTCCAAAAAATATCTCAAGAAATTAACAGGCGGCTCGGCGCCTATAGCTCAACTGGCTGAGGCGCCAGCCACGTACACCTAAGGTGGCGGGTTCGAATCCCCAGCCCGGACCGGCCGAACAACAATGACGGCTGCAACCAGGAGATAGCCGGGCGTTGTGGCGGGCGCCTATGGTCCCAGCTGCTTGGGAGGCGGAGGCAGGAGACTCGCTTGAGCCCAGGAGTTGGAGGTTGCTGTGAGCTGTAATGCCATGGCACTCTGCCCAGGGGGACAGCTTGGGGCTCTGTCTAAAAAAAAAAAAAAAAAAAAGAAAAAAGAAATTAACAGGCTTGGCGCTTGTGGCTCAACTGGCTAAGGCACCAGCCACATACACCTAAGATGGCGGGTTCAAATCCAGCCCAGGGCCCGCCAAACAACGACAGGTGCAACCAAAAAATAGCCAGGCATTGTGGCGGGTGCCTGTGGTCCCAGCTACTTGGGAGGTTGAGGCAGGAGACTCGCTTGAACCCAGGAGTTGGAGGTTGCTGTGAGCTGTGATGCCACAGCACTCTACCCAGGGGACAGCTTGAGACTCTGTCTCAAAAAAAAAAAGAAAAGAAAAGAAAAGAAAAGAAAAGAAATTAACAAAATTAAAGACAATGTCATCAAGGATCTAGACAAAATTAGGAAGAATATAACAGAGCTTAAAGAATTGAGAGAGGCATTCAGCGAGTTTCAAAACACAGCAGCAAGGCTGGGCACAGTGGCTCATGCCTGTAATCCAAGTACTCTGGGAGACTGAGGTGAAAGAATCACTCAACTCAGGAGTTTGAGATCAGCCTGAGCAAGACTGAGACCCTGTCTCTACCAAAAATAGAAAAATAAGCCGGCATTGTGCTGGGTGCCTGTAGTCCTAGCTACTCAGGAGGCTGAGGCAGGAGGATCACTTAATCCCAAGAGTTTGAGGTTGCTGTGAACTATGCTGACTCCACAGCTCTCTACCCAATATGGCACTCTACCAAACATTGTGAGACTCTGTCTAAAAGAAAAAAAAAAAAACAGCAGCAAGTTTCAGCTACAGATTAAACCAGGGAAAGAATTTCAGAGCCTGAAGACAAGGCTCTCACACTGACCCATTTAAAGAGGCATAAGAGAGCAAAAGCAGAGCAACCTCTTAGATACAGAACTACGCAAACCACACAAACAACAAATTACAGGTATCCCTGAAGGAAAAAAAGAGTCCCAAAAGTATGTGTGCTCTAGATGAAGATGACATAGTTGAAAATTTCCCAAGCATCACCAGAGACCCAGACATAATGTTACTAGATTGATATCAGACTCTACGATGACTCGATTCAAATACAGTATCTCCTAAACCAGTGGTTCTCAACCTTCTTAATGCTCCTAATGCCACGACCCTTTAATACAATTCCTCATGTTGTGGTGGCCCCCAACCACAAAATTATTTTCATTGCTACTTCATAACTGTAATTTTGCTACTATTATGAATCATAATGTAAATATCTACTATGCAGGTGTATTTTCATTGTTACAAAGGGGTCACAACCCACAGGTGAGAACCACTGTCCTAGACACATCGTAATTAACCTGGTCAAAGTCAAAATGAAAGAGAAAATTCTATAAGTAGCCAGGTACAAGCAGGAAGTATTCAGACCTATACTATTCACAAACAACATGATGGACTCACAGCAAAAAAAAACTAAACCAAAGGACAAAACCTAGCAACCACAATGGCCCAAATGATACAACAAAGCAACAGAATCTCACAACAGGACTAACAGAAATCCATCCCACTTATCAATTCTCTCAATAAATGTGAATGCCTCAAACTCTCAACTGAAGAGACACAGACTGGCTAACTAGATTAAAAAAAAAAAAATACAAGCCAGCCATCTGCTGTCTTCAAGAAAAGCTTAATATAACCCCCGGGGAGGGGGAAGGGGGAGGGAAGGGGAGATGGGTAGAGGGAGGGTGATTAGAGGGATCACTTCTATGGTTTCTTTTACATGGGTACAAGTGAATCTTTTTAAGAGTAGAATATAAACGTCTTAACACAATAACTAAGAAAATGACATAAAGGCTATGTTAACCAGTTTGATGAAAAATATTTCAAATTGTATATGAAAACACCACACTGTACCCCATGATTGCATTAATATACACAGCTATCATTTAATTTAAAAAAAGAAAGAAAAAAATACCCTACATAAATCACCTCAGAAACCTTTAAAAAAAAAAAAAAATATATATATATATATATATATATATATATCCCCCAAGAACACATCAAGACTCAGGGTCAAGGAAAATAATACTTCATGCAAATGGAAATCAAAAGAAAGAAAGAGTCGCTATTCTCATTGCAGATACCATTGACTTAAAAGCAACAAAAGTAAAGAAAGACAAAGATAGTCATTATAATACACTGAATACACTGGTCAAGGAGACAATTCACCAAGACATATCAATCTGAAATGTTCATGTATCCAACTAAGGCACTCCCAGATTTATACAGCAAATTCTACTTGATCTAAACAAAATGATAAACACCATAAAAGTCACAGGCTTCAAAAACCCACTGAAAGAACTGCACAGATCCTCCAAGCAGAAATTAAACAAGGAAACTTTGGACTTTAACATTACTCTAGAACAAATGGGCTTAACAGACATCTATAGAACATTTCACCCCAAAACCACTGAATATATGCTCTTCTCATCAGTTCATGGGTCATTCTCCAAGTCTCAACAAATTTTTAAAAGGATAATATACGATGTATCTTTACAGACCACATGGAATAACAGTAGAAATCAATTCCCAACATAAACATTCATCCTCACACAAAAGTCATAGAAACTAAACAACTTATTGCTGATCAATAGCTAGGTCAAGGAAGAAACAAAGATAGAAATCAATGGATTCCTCTAACAAAATGATAATGAGGCCACATGTTATCAAAACCTGTGGGATACTACAAAAGCAGTCCTGAGAAGGAAATTCATTGCCTTAAATGTCCACATCCAGATACCACCCCCCCAAAAAAAAACAACAACACAAATCAATAATCTGATAAATCATCTCAAGAAAATGGAAAAAGGAAGAGCAATCTAATCCCAAACCCAGCAGAAGAAAAGAAATAACATCAGATCAGAACAAAATGAAATTGAGAACAAAAGAGCCATCCAGAAGATAAAGAAAATTGGTAAGTCTTTAGCCAGATTAACCAGAAACAAAAAAGTGAGATTTCTAACAAGCTCACTCAAAAGTGAAAAAGGGAAAATAACAACAGATACACAGTACTACAGAAATACAAATGTCATCGCTGAATACTACAAAAATCTGCCTAGAGATTTGAAAATGTGGAGGAAACTGACAAATTCCTAGAATCACACTATCTCTCTAGACTCAACAAGGAAGAATGGTACTCCTGAACAAATGACTACTAGCAACAAAATTAAAACAATAAAAAAATCCAACAAAAAAAAAGTCCCAGACCAGCTAGCTTTACACCAGAATTTCACCAAACCTTCAAAGAAGAGCTTGTATCTATATCGCAGAATCTATTCTACAACACTGAGAAGGAATGAACTCTCCCCACTTCTTCTACAAAATAAATATCACTGATACCAAAGCCAGAAAAGAACACAATAAAAAAAAGAAAACTACAGACCAATACCTTAAATGAATATATAGACTCAAAATTACTCAACAAAATCTTAGCAAACAGAATTCAGCTACACACCAAAAAGTAATTCATCATAACCAGATAGGCATCATCCTAGATGTGCAAGCTTGGTTCAACATATGTAAATCTATAAACATAATTCACCACATAAACAGAAGCATAAAGAAAGACCATATGATCCTCTCAACAGATGCATGAAGAGCATTTGACAAACTTCCCTTTTTTGATAAAAATGCTAAGGAAATTGGGATAGATGAGACATTCCTTAAATTGATAGAAGCCCACAGCCAACATCATTTTGAATGGAGAAAAACTGAAACCATTTCTGCTTAGAACTGGAAGCAGATAAGGATGTCTACTATCACCAACACTAGAAGTCCTAGCCAAAGCAATCAAACAAGAGAAAATATAAGGAGTATCCAAATGGGGACAGAGGAGGTCAAACTATTGTTCTTTGCTGATGATACGATCTTATACCTAAAAAGCCCCCAGGACTCAACCAAGAGACTCCTGGAATTGAGGAAATACAGCAGCATCTCTAGATATAAAAGCAATGGACATAAAATCAGTAGCCTTCAGATATATCAATAGCAGTCAAGCTGAAAATCAAATCAAGGACACAACTCCCTCCACAGTAGCACCAAAGAAAATGTAATACCTTGGAATAAATTTAACAAAACATGTGAAGGATCTCTAAAAAGAGAACTATGAAACACTGAGAAAAGAAATTGCAAAAGATTTTAACAGATAGAAGAATATATGTTTATGGCTCAGAACAATCAACATTGTGAAAATGTCTATATTACCCAAGTGATCTACAGGTTCAATGCAATCCCCATTAAAATATCAATGTCATATTTAGCAGATCTTGAAAAATTAGTTCTACAACTCATGGAATCAGAAAAAAACCAAATAGCCAATACCATTGTACAAAATAAGAACAAATCTGGAGGTATCACTTTACCAGACTTTAGGCTATACTACAAGTGTATAGTTATCAAAACAGCAGTATTGGCATAAAAATAGAGGCACAGACCTATGAAATGAAACAGAGAATCTAGAAATGAAACCAGCCTCACATTGCCCATCTGATCTTTGACATAGCAAACAAAAGCATACACTGGGGAATATAATCCCTACCCAATAAACAGTGCAGAGAGAACTGGTTAGCAAATGTTAAAAGATTAAAACAAGGTTTGGCACCTGTAGCTCAGCAGCTAGGGTGCCAGCCACATACACCAGAGCTGGCAGGTTCAAATCCAGCCCAGACCCAACAAACAACAATGACAACTACAACCAAAAAAAAAAAAAAAAAAAAAAATAGCCGGGCATTGTGGCAGGCACCTGTAGTCCCAGCTACTTGGGAGGCTGAGGCAAGAGAATTGCTTAAGCCCAAGACTTTGAGGTTGCTGTGAGCTGTGACACCACAGTACTTTAACCAGGGTGACATAGTGAAACTCTGTCTCAAAAATAAATAAATAAATAAAGATTGAAACAGGACCTCCATCTCTCACCACTCACAAAGACCAACTTGCAATAGATAAAAGATTTAAACCTAAGACATGATAATATAAAAATTCTAGAAGAAAATGTGGGAAAAACTCTTAATGATATTGGCTTAGCGAAAGAATTTATGAGGAAAACCCCAAAGGCAACTGCAACAAGCACAAAAATAAATAAATGGGACCTGATCAAGTTAAAAAGTTTCTGCACAGCTAAGGATATAAACAACAAAGCAAAGAGACAGACTACAGAATGGGAGAAGATATTTGAAGGCTACACATCTAACAAAGGATTGATAACCAGAATCGATAAAGAACTCAAGCAAATCAACAAGAAAAGAGCAAACAACTCATTAAAAACTGAGCAAGAGACATGAACAGAAAGTTTTATGATGATAGACTAATGACCAAAAGACATTAAAAAATGCTCAGCAGCCCTAATCATCAGAGAAATCCAAATCAAAACCACAGTGAGATATCACCCAACCCCAGTAAGGTTCCAAAGCAACAGATGTTGGCATGGATGTAGAGAGAAAACACTCATAAACTATTAGTGGAACTTCAAAGTAGTGTAAACTGTATAGAAAGTAGTATGGATTCCTCAAGGAACAAAAAGTAGACTCACCATTTGATCCTGCAATCCCACTTTTAGGTATTCATCCAAAAGAAAAAAAGGCATTTTATCATAAAGACATTTGCACTCGAATACTTATAGCAGCACAATTCCCAATCTCAAAAATGTGGACACAACCCAAGTGTCCTTCAATACATGAATGGATTACTAAATTGTGGTACATGCATACCATGGAATATTATTCTGCCATAAAAAATACAAAAAGAATAGTCTTACAATGGTAAACATGTAGATAAATATTAAAGGCATTTTTTTCTCAAGCTCTTTAAAGGTTGACTAAAGTAAACTTGATAGTAATATATTATGGGGTTTATAAAATATAGAAGTTAAATATGTGATAAAAATAGCACAAGGCATAGCAAGTTAGAACAAGTATATTGTTCTAAGGTTCTTATATGAAATGTCATATTACTTAAAGGTAGACTATAAAAAACTTTAGAGATATATAACCGTAGAGTAGCTACTACAAATAAAAAAGGTATACATTATAAGCCAATAAAGGAGACAAAATGGAATCACTAAAAATATTCTATTAATCCAAAAGACAGCAGAAAACATAAAAAAGGGAAACAAAGACAGATGCGACATATAGAAAACAAAGAGCAAAATGATAGATTTAAACTTGATCATATTGTTAATTGAATGTAAATTGTCTAAAGACCATAATTAAAAGGTAGAGATTGTCATAATGGATAAAAGAAAAAAAAGCAAAACTCACAAAGATATACCGTAAGAATCAGTTGCTTTATGACACTGACTAATGTCCTTCAGATCTACAAAGATAGGATAGTCTCTTCCCTATACCAGGGAAATTAGTGACAGGGCAGGAAGAAAGGCCCAGCAAGGTCTTCACTTCACAGTGAATTAAGAAATTTAACATCAATAACAAAGTTTCCTTCCAGGCAGTAAGCATGTGCAGAAAGTCAGAATCATGGAGTCTGCCTTTATTAGTTACCCTAATATAGACAAAACTTTGGGTGAATTCAAGCCTCCTAGCCACATAAAAAAATTACATTAAAAAAATTATATTAAGATGTCAGCAAGATGGCCGAATAGACTGTCAAACACTCAGATCCCGCAATAAGAACTCTGCATCCATCCACAGGCAAAAGTCTCTCTGTAAGAGCCTCAGGATTCAGATAGAAAGCTGTGAAACTCAGGAAAAACTCAAACCTATGGAGGCCACTTTGAGTGAAAACAAATACCTGAGTACCAGGGTGGCGCCTGTGGCTCAGTGAGTAGGGCACCGGCCCCATATACCGAGAGTGGCGAGTTCAAACCCAGCCCGGGCCAAACTGCAACAAAAAAAAAGCTGGGTATTGTGGCGGGCACCTGTAGTCCCAGCTACTGGGGAGGCTGAGGCAAGAGAACTGCCTAAACCCAGGAGTTGGAGGTTGCTATGAGCTGTGATGCCACAGTTCTCTACTGCAGGCAATAACGTGAGACTGTCTCTACCAAAAAAAAAAAAAATACCCAAGTACCAGGATTATTGATTGTGCTGCCAGGTTCAAACTCAGAAATAGGCCTGTTACCCAATGGTTTGACTACAGCCCTCTCTGGGCTTATGTCTGCAACCAAAATCATCTGCCAAGGGATCCAGAAGGAATCATGAATACTAGTGTCTTGGCAAAAAGGCTCATCTGCCCTCCAACATCAATTCTGGAAGTATACCTGAAAGTTACCTGTAACTTGGCTCCAGCTCCCCTCGGTTGTGGTCCCAGCTTAGTATTGCTCACACAAAGACTCAAAGAGAGATGTCCCTATATCTTGCAGCTTGAGAATTACTCATCCTTCTGAGCTTCCATGACGCCCATCAGCCTCTATCCCATAGCAGATCCCAAAGAAGCCTAGTCTCATCTCTGGCCCTGCTCCCTGAAGTTAGGGAGCAGCCCTGCCTATACATTGAACTGAGGGACCCATGCCCACTTGGCAACCAAGACAGGCTCACTAGTCTCTGTCCCATAGTACTCCTCATACATACAAGAACAAAGATAAAATGGAATCACTAAAAATACTCTATTAATCCAAAAGAAGGCAGAAAAACATAAAAAGGAAATAAAGACAGATGACACACATCTGACACAGAGAACAAGATAGCAGATTTAAAACTGATCTTGTTAACTGAATGTAAATTGTCTAAAGACTATAACTAAAAGTCTTTGATACAAAGAGACCTATCTTGCTGGGCACAGTGGCTCACATCACAGTAATCCCAGTATTTTAGAAAGCCAAGGAGGGAAGATTGCTTGAGGCCAGGAGTGGGAGACCAGACTAGAAAATGAGACCCTGCCTCTACAAAAAATAGAAAACTTAGCTTGGTATAGTGGCACGAGCCTGTAGTCCCAGCTACTCAGGAGGCTGAGGCAGGAGGATCTCTCGACCCCAGGAGTTTGAGTTTACAGTGAGCTATGATCATGCCACTGCATACCAGCCTGCCAAACAAGAGTCTGATGCTGTCTCTTATTTTTTTTTTTTTTTTTTGAGACAGAGTCCCACTGTCATAGCTCACAACAACCTCAAGTCTTTGGGGCTCAAGTGATCCTCTTATCTCAGCCTCCCAAATAGCTGGGACTACAAGCACCTACCATGACACCCAGCTAGTTTTTCTTTTTCTTTTTTTATTTTTGAAACAGAATCTCACTTTGTCACTCTCAGTAGAGTGCTATGGCATCACAGCAACCTCAAACTCTTAAGTTCAAGTAATCATCCTGCCTCAGCCTCCTGAGTAGCTGGGACTACAGGTGCCTAACATAATAGTTGGCTATTTTTAGAGACTGAGTCTCACTCTGGTTCAGGCTAGTCTCAAACTCCTGTGCTCAAGCAATTCACCTTCTTCAGTCTTCCAGAGTGCTAGGATTATAGGAATGAGCCACTGCACCCAGCCTACAGATACTGTCTCTTTAAAAAAAAAAAGAAAGAAAGAAAGAAAATTTTCCCCAGTACAGAGGACAGTGAATAGAAGTGTGTGAAAGTGTGCAACTTCTGGTTGCTAATAATGTTCTCTTTCTTGATCTGGATGCTCACTTCATGATATATACACATGCATACTTTTCTGTATTCACATAACACTTCAATAAACGGTACAAACCATGACAAAAATCAAACATTTACCAATAGAAAAAATGAACCATGAGTATGAATAGACAATTCACAGGACAGGAAATCCGAACTTTGAAAAGATGCCCCATCCATCCCAAACTCCCAAACCCCTTTCCCTAGTCTCTCAGAAATGTGTTATCAATCATTCCCAATTACTCAAACTCTTTTCTGAATATTCCTACTCGGGACACAGCCCTGGCTGCACATTATAATATCCTGAGAGTTTTTAAAAAATTACCTATGTCCAAGTTCCTCCCCAGACCATCTGAATGAGAATCTCCAGGGAGCTGAATGTTGACAAGCCCTCCCTGTGATTTTAGCAAGCAACCATGGTTGAGAGCCACTGCCAACTGAGACCTGGCTCTCCCACTTAGAGTCAGTGGTCAGTTGGCACTTCTGCTAGGATAAGTTCAAGAACTTGATTGTTAGACTTTGTACAATGACAGTTCTGATGGCCATTCCAGAAAAAGCGTTCCAAAATTGCTTTAAAGGATGGACTAGGTGCTAGCATTGGTGCATAGCTTCCCAAGGGGAGCACTTTAAAGATGACCAAAGTGATTTTCAGCCATGAAATATGTAGCACTTTTTCTAGGATGAGTTTGTAAACTTAATTGTCCCACTTTGTACTCTAGATCCCATTTCATCTATTCAGCCTCATTACAGCAATTCTCCCCTCTCATGCATCAATTTCCCCTTTTCTTTTTTTTTTTTTTTTTTTTTTTTATAAAGAGCCACAAGCTGTCCCCCTGGGTAGAGTGCCATGGCATTACAGCTCACAGCAACCTCCAACTCCTGGGCTCAAGCCAGTCTCCTGCCTCC
>CAUYTI010148283.1:0-155371 GCA_963575145.1 Galago senegalensis
GGCGTTGTGGCGGGCGCCTGTAGTCCCAGCTACTTGGGAGGCTGAGGCAGGAGACTCGCTTGAGCCCAGGACTTGGAGGTTGCTGTGAGCGTGATGCCATGGCACTCTACCCAGGGGGATAGCTTGAGGCTCCGTCTCAAATAAATAAATAAATAAATAAATAAAGTACAACCAGAAAAGATAGAGAAAGAAAGCTAAAAGCATCACATGATAAAAAAAAAAGAAAGAAAATATTAAAAAAAAAAAAAAAAAGAATCTAGTCTGTATATCTCAAATAATTCCACCCAAAGGAGAAGAGTTTTATTATTAGGAGTCCTGGCCTACCTCAACTAGGTACCAGCCTGCCAGTAACTGCATTCCCTGAGTCCTCTGGCTGGCTGGTCCTCCATCTAACACTCCTACTCCTGCTGCCCTGCCTGGCAGCCATTCCAGGATGAGTCTCACTGCTGGGCCGCCTTGCCCTGCCTCTTGGTGGCCACTCCATACTAAGTGACTGATGCAGTCCCCACAGCCTCTGTCTGTTGGGCCTCCGGGCCAGTTCTCTGCCCCCTCCCTTGGCTACATCCCTCTGCAAGTTACTTCCCAGGGGTTACAGAGGCCTACCTCTTCCCACAAGGCAGGCATCAGACTGCTGGAAACACACATGAAGCTCTCTGAGTGGTCTCCTGAAGCCCACTCTTTCCAGGCATAAATGAACAAGAGCACTTGCAGGTCCCTCCCCCACTGGGGTGGGCCACGCCTCACAGCATGGCCCTGTCATACTTTCTTCAGCTATCAGTTGCCACAGAGTCCTGACATATAGTCAAAGAGGTGTTCCAAAGGCCACCCCACTGCTACTATTGTTTCCAAACAAGGTTTACATTACTATGTAAATCTCTAGAACATACAACCATCCTCCTCCTCCTTCATGGAAACATCTTGAGAAAACAGCCTACAGTGCATGGGCCACAGGCCAGCTGTGCCTGCATCACCTGTTCACCCAGCCTCCAGGAGGTCCCAGGGGAGCTCCCCCAGCACTGCTCTCTCACTTCTTACTCCCTCCAGCCAGGGCAGGCTCCCTTTGTGCCCTGCTGTGCATTGTCAAACCCAGTGAATTATTTTTCAGTCCTTACCTTAGCTGGCTAATTTTTAAAACTCAACCGTCTAGAGCAGTTGTTCTCAACCTGTGGGTTGTGACCCCTTTGGGGGGTCGAATGACCCTTTCACAGGGATCTCCTAAATACATCCTGCATATCAGATTAATTCTATTACAATTCATAACAGTAGCAAAATTACAGTTATGAAGTAGTAACAAAAATAATTTTATGGTTGGGGGTCTCCACAACATGACGAACCCTATTAAAGCGTCGTAGCATTAAGAGGCATTAGGAAGGTTGAGAACCACTGGTCTGTATGTTCTTTAACCTCTTTTGGTGCCAGAGACCCCAAGGGAGCTAAGGGCCATGGAATATATGTATACATGACTACTTGAGGGACTCATGGATCCTAAGATGCCCACCAAGGACACCCAACTGAACCCCAGCTCTAGTTTCCTGGTTTTCAGGAAACTGAAAGTGTGGCAGGGCCATGCTGTGAGGCCTGGCCCACCCCAGTGGGGAGGGACCTGCAAGTGCTCTTGTTCATTCAAGAATGAGGTGGCTCTTTGTCTGGGTTCCAGTCTTCTCAGTTCCACCTTGGAGCTACAGAGCTGTCCTCAGCCTACTGCATTCTTCTTTCTATGCTCCCCTGCCCTAGTGACCCCATTCCCATGCTTGGGAGTTTACGGCTCTGTATGTACTTGTGGCTCCCATCTCTCTCTCTGACCAGGCCTCTTCTCTGACCTCCACCAATGTCCTGCAGGACCTCAAGTCTGACATGCCCCAAACTAAAATAGCTGTGCCAGGCCTCCTGCAGTTGGCAATACCTCTTTGGACCAAGTCATCAAAGCTGGAAACCTGAGGATCCTTGATTCTTGCCCTTAGCTGGGCCCATCCGACACAAAGCTGTGTGATTTTCCCATTGAAAATAGCTCCTGAATTTTCACTCTTCTCTCCACATCATTGCCTGTGTTGAGGCCCTCCCCTCTTGGCTATGAATGGCCAGAGCCTCCTAGCTCCAGTCTTTCCCTCCATATAGGTATACTTTGGAGACATTGTGGATTCAGTTCTAGACCACCACAATAAAAGACATGTTGCAAAAAAGAGGGTCACAGGCTAGGTACAGTGACTGACACCTGTAATCCTAGCACTCTGGGAGGCTGAGGAGGGTGGACTGCCTGAGTTCATGAGTTCAAGAGCCAGACCCTGTCTCTAAAAATAGCCAGGTTCTGTGGCGGGTGCCTGTAGTCCCGGCTACTTAGGAGGCTGAGGCAAGAGGATCACTTGAACCCAGGAGTTTGAGGTTGCTGTGAGCTATGATGCCATGGCATTCTAGCCAGGGTGACAAAGTGAGACTCCGTCTCAAAAATAAAGTGGGTAATGTAAATTTTGGGGTTGTTTTTAAGTGCACACAGAAGTTACTGTAACACTA
Source organism: Galago senegalensis (assembly GCA_963575145.1). Taxonomy (NCBI): domain Eukaryota; kingdom Metazoa; phylum Chordata; class Mammalia; order Primates; family Galagidae; genus Galago; species Galago senegalensis. The sequence continues at coordinate 2,509 of CAUYTI010148283.1, forward strand.
TACTATAATCTAGTAAGCGTGCAGTAGCATTATGTCAAAAATAACGTATATAACAAAAACATTTTATTGCTGAAAAATGCTAATGACCACTTGAGTTTTCAGCCATTTGTAATCTTTACTGGTGGAAGGTGTTACCTTGATACTGATTATTGCTGATTGCTGAAGGTTTAGTTTAGGGGGCTATGGCAACTTCTTAAAATGAGACAGTGAAATTTGCTGCATTGATTGACAATGCTGCAAAAATTTCTATGGCATGCAATGCTGTTTCATAGTATTCTACCCATAGAACTTCTTTCAAAACTGGAGTCAATCCTCACTGCTGCTTTATCATCTAAGTTCATGGAACATTCTAAATCCTTTGTTGTGTCAACAATGTTCACAGCATCTTCACCAGGAGTAGATTCCATCTCAAGAAATCAATTTCTTGGCTCGGGTGCCTGCGGCTCAGTGGTTAGGGTGCTGACCACATGCACCAGTGCTGATAGGTTTGAACCCAGCCCAGACCTGCTAAACGACAACAACTGCAACAAAAAAAAAATAGCCAGGTGCTATGACAGGCACCTACAGTCCCAGCTACTTGGGACTGAGGCAAGAGAATTGCTTAGTAAGCCCCAGAGTTTGAAGTTGCTGTGACACCATGGCACTCTACCAAATGCGATATAGTGAGACTCTGTTCCAAAAAAACAAAAAACCAAGAAATCAATTTCTTTGCTCATGCCAAAGCAGCAAGTCTTCATCTGTTAAAGTTGTTATCATGAGACTGCAGTAATTCAGCCACATCTTTAGGCCCCACTTCTAATTTTAGTTCTGCTATTTCTACCATCTCTGAAGTTACCTCCTCCACTGAAGTCTTGAACCCCTTAAAGTCATCTGTGAGGGTTGGAAATGACTTCTTCCACACTCCTGGGTGTTTGTGTTTTTGTTTTGTTTTTGATTCCTTTTTGGAGACAGCCTTTTTTTTTTTTTTTTGAGACAGAGTCTTATTTTGTTACCCTTGGTAGAGTGCCATAGCGTCACAGCTCATAGCAACCTCCAGCTCTTGGGCTTAGGCAATTCTCTTGCCTCAGCCTCCCAAGTAGCTGGGACTACAGGTGCCTGCCACAATGCCTGGCAATTTTTTTGTTGCTGTTTGCCTGGGGTCAGGTTTGAACCCGTCACCCTCAGTATATGGGGCTGGCGCCCTACTCACTAAGGCACAGGCACCACCCTGGAGACAGTCTTATTTTGTTGCCCCAGCTAGAGTGCAGGGTGTCATTATAGCTCACTGTAACCTCAAACTCCTGAGCTCAAGTTTCCTCCTGCCTCAGTCTCCTGAGTAGCTGGGACTACAGGTGATCACCACCAGGCCCAGCTAATCCAGAAAGTTTTCAATTGATTTTGCCCAGAGCCATCAGAGGAATCACTATGTATGGCAGCTATTGCCTTATGAAATCTATTTCTTAAGTAGTAAGACTAAAAACTCAAAATTACTTCTTGGTCCATGGGCTGCAGGACAGATGCTGTGTTAGCAGGCATGAAGACAACGTTCCTCTCTTTGTATATCTCCATTAGAGCTCTTGGATGACTAGGTGCTTTGTCAATGAGCAGTACAATTTTGAAAGGAATATTTTTTACTAAGCAATAGGTCTCAATAGTGGGCTTAAAATACTTAGCAAACCATTCTGTAAACAGATGCGCTGCTATTCAGACTTTGTTATGTTTATAGAGCACAGATAGAGTTGATTTAGGATCACTTATTTTTTTAGGAGTCAGGGTCTTGCTCTATTACACAGGCTGGAGTGAAGTAGCATGATCATTGCTTACTACACTCTCAAATTCCTGGATTCAAATGAAGCTCCTGCCTCAGCCTCCCAAGCACCTAGGGTGACAGGTGTGTGCCACCAAGTCTGGTTGATTTTTAAAAATATTTTTGCTGTAGATGGGGTCTTGCTATACTGTCCAGGTTAGTATCAAACTCCTGGCCTGAAACAATCCTCTGTCCTAACCTCCCAAGTCTCTGGGATTATAGGTGTGATCTACTATACCTAGCTAGATTCCGCATAGTTCTCATGGACCCTAAGATTTCTGGAATGGTAAATGAGCTTCAAGTTACCAGCTGCGTTAGCTTCTTACAAGAGAGCCAGCCTCTCCTTTGAAGCTTTGAAAGCAGGCATGGTCTCTCTTTTTTTTTTAAATTAATTTTTCTTACTTATACATGTGTATATTAAGTTTCCACTTTTGCCTTTACAGAATTAAAAAGGCTAAATTTAATGAAAATAACAATATTTAACATAAGGACTGAGAACAAAAATCTCATAAAGAACAAATGATGGTAAATACATTCAGAAAAGAAATCAGACTATTGCTGCAACCAAATAGTAAGCAATAATAGTAATAATGCAAAGAAAGTAACATTCACATCCTTTTAAGCTATGAAAATCCTAGAGGCATCTTCTTCCAATATAAGGCTGTTTTGTCTTCAATGAAAATCTATTGTTTAATGTAGCCATCTCCATCAATTATCTTAATTTCTTAATTAGATACTCTGGATAATTAGCTCTAGCTTCTATTACTACATCAGCACTTACTGCTTCACCGTGTATTTTTACGTTATGGACACAGCTTTGTTTTGTTTTTTTCCCTTAAACCTCATAAACCAACTTCTGTTAGCTACAAGCTTTTCTTCTTCAGCTTCCTTACCTCTCTAACCCTTCACAGAATTGAAGAGAATTAGGGCCTTGCTCTGGATTAGGCTTTGGCATAAAAGAATGTTATGGCTGGTTTGTTCTATTTAGAACACTAGAACTTCCTCTGTATCAGCAATAAGGCTGCTTTGCTTTCTTATTGTGTGTTCATTGGAGAAGCACATTTAATTTCCTGCAAGAACTTTTCTTATAACTTGGCTACTGTTTAGCACAAGAGGCCTAACTTGTGCTATCTATCTTGGCTTTCAACATGCCTTTCTCACTAAATTTAAATTTTCATTCTAGCTTTTGACTTAAAACGAAAGACATACAACTCCTCCTTTTACTTGAACTCTTATATCTTATGATGATAAGGCTATTAACTGACATAATTTCAATATTGTGTCTCAAAGAATAAGAGGGCCCAATAATACTAAGTTTGTCATCTCTATGGGGCACTGTTCATGACACCCAAAAACAATTAAAATAGTAACATCAATTATCTCTGAACAGATGTAATGGCTAAGGCCTCCCTATGGAAGCCTTGAGGCAGGTGGAATGCTTGAGTTCAGCAGTTCGAGACCAGCCTGAGCAAGAGAAAAACTCTGTCTTTATTAAAAATAGAAAAACTAGCCGGGTGCCAGGGGAGGTGCCTGTAGTCTCAGCTACTCAGGAGGTAGAGCCAGGAGGAACTCCTGAGCCCAAGAGTTTGAGGCTGCTGTGAGCTATGATGACATAATACCTATGGCAACAGAGTGAGACTCTGTCTTAAATAAACAAAGCCAAAAATAAAAATGAATGACTTCTGACTACAGATAACTGTAACAGATATAATGATAACTGAAAAATACAAGAATTACCAAAATATGATGCAGACCCAGGAAGTGAGCAAATACTGCTGGAAAAATGGTGCCAACAGAGTGATCCAGGATTGTAACAAATGTTTCATTTGCAAAAAAACATACTATCTGCAAAATGCAATAAAAATGAAGAGAAATAAAGAAATGCCTGTATCCATCACTCTCCCAGCCAGCACAAGGGATTACTATGAGAGAGGAAATGTTCTAAAAGAAGGCTGTTATGATGATCTCATCTGGATAGACAGATCTAATGTTGAAAACGTTTACAATGTATGGTTTTGAGCTCTGTTTGCCTTAGAGAGAAGTGTAGTTCCTCATAAATGCTAATTTGTAAGAGGTATGAAGACAGGAAAATGTCCCCTTACTCAAATGTCCTTGTCCGAATTCCCAGAATCCATTGAATATATTATTATACAAGGTCAGACAATTAAATGCACAAACTCATTGTAGAAAGTACTACATACCTCATTGCTGAACATCACTCTAGCTCTAATGGCCATTCTAGAAGGAGAGTTCCAAAATTATTTTTAAGGAGGACTAGGCACTGGTGTCAGTGCATAGCTTCCCAAGGGGAGTATTTTGAAGGTGACCATAGTGATATTCAGCAATGAGGTATATGAGCATTTTTTCCCTAGGATAAGTTCACAAACTTAATTGTCAGACCCTATACATGGCAAAAGGGACTCTCTGATTAAATTAAGGATCTGGAGATGGTTAGAACTGGGATCATCCTGGAGTAATCCCTTGTGGTGGCTGGGTGAGTGATGATATAGGCATTTCTTTATTTCTCTTCATTTTTATTGCATTTTGCAGATAGTATGTTTTTTGCAAATGAAATGTTTGTTACAATCCTGGATCACTCTATTGGCACCATTTTTCCTGGTTATTTTATTTTGTAACCCAATGTAATAAAAAAAGAACTTACAGGACGATGCCTGTGGCTCAAAGGAGTAGGGTGCCAGCCCTATATGCTGGAGGTGGCGGGTTCAAACCCAGCCCCTGGCCAAAAACTGCAAAAAAAAAAAAAACCCCAAAAAACAGAACAACAAACTTATGAGAGACGAGAGAGAGGCAGGAAGGGCAGTGGAAAAGACAACATGATGACAGAAGACGACAGAATGAGAGAGACTGAGAGGTAGGCACAGAGGCAGACACTGACAGTGAGAGAGAGACTGAGAATGGAAGATGCGATACTGATGCTTTTGAAGATGGAGGAAAGGTCCATTAGTCAAGGAATGTAGGCAGCCTTTACAGGCTTTTTCTCACAGAAACAATAAGAAACTTCACATGGATTTGCTCACATTCATGGCCACCATATTCAGTTCACAAAAAAATGAAGCCCTATGACCTCAGGATGCCAAACAGAACTGCATAGCCAACGCCAAGCAGCTTCAACAGTCTGCTTTGCACTGCTTTTTCTGTTCAGACTGTGATGGTGACAGTGACTGCTGTGGGTGTCATCACAGTAACAGGACAGACCACATCCTTCTCATCATGTGAACATACAACTGTCCTCTGTGCTAGAGAGGATTTGTGCTTACAGCTCTTCATTCCCTTTATCTATTAGATGTGAAAAGCCCTCTCTGAGTTTGTGAGACTCTTAGGCTCATCCTGGCTCATATCACCTTCATCCTGGGTCTATACCTTAGAGTACAGGAGAGCACCTGAAGTAAAAGAACAGATACAACCCAGAGTGCTGAGAGTATGATCAACACCCCCATAGAACCTGGGGCAGTCATAAAACTAGGGGTGATACTCCTTATCCTCTCCCTCAGATAAAACTGAGACACTTAACCCAGTGTTCATTACCTTACTGCTTAGGCTCACTCTGTCACTATTCTGCAAACTGGTGTCTGGGATTACATTAATACATGCTGGGAGGACGGGCTTATATACCTAATAACGAGCCCAAGAAATTAAAGACAAACTAAGCTGACTTTTTTTTTTGAGACAGAGTCTCACTGTGTTGCCCTCAGTAGAGTGTCATGGTATTAGAGCTCACAGCAACCTCAAACTCTTGGGCTTAAGTGATTCTCTTGCCTCAGCTTCCCAAGTAGCTGGGACTACAGGCAACCGCCACAACACTCAGCTATTTTTTGTTGCAATTGTCATTGTTTTTTCACTGGCCTGGGCAGGGTCCAAACCCGCCAGCCTCAGTCTATGTGGCCAGCGCCCTACCCACTGATCTATGGGCACCGCCAGACTAAGCTGACTTCTGATGGGCTTAATGAAGAACAACCTAGAGGACTGCCTAGTGCCCTTGCAGAGCTGATCATTTCATTCTACAGATGAGAAAACTGAGGCACTGAGAGGTAAAATGACTTGGCTAATGTCACAGCAAGAGAGCTAAGCCTGAGAATCCAAATTTCCCATTTTTTAATTCCATAATGAATCATAAAGGGTATTTCCATGATTGTTCATTTCAAAGATGAAATAAAAGAACCTAGCTATTTTCTGAGATTTATTAATAACTGGCCTTCATTGATATCTCATCCACAAAGAACATAGAAACCACTAAATCTCAGTAGGAAGCAGATTTAGGCCCATTATAGCTGCCAAGAGAGGATGTGGAGAGAGGTGAAGGGGCCAAAGAAACTCTACCAGGGGAAATGCTTTCCCAGGAAGGGGTATAATGAAAAGGTACCAGCCCAACCTAAAAGGTATTTATAGTCACACAACAAAGGGATGACTTCAATGACACCTTCTGAGCTGGGAGAAAAGGCATTTCACAGATATCCAGAAGATCAAGAGACTATGTCTAACAGTTTGGCTGGAAAACGGCATGGCCTTCATCTGACAAGAAGTGAATGCCTGCTTGGCCCAGTTATCCTAGAGAAAATGCAACTCCATTTTGCCAGGGAGGGGGAGGGATTTAAAAAAGTAGGGATATTGGCAAAGAAAGTCAGAAAAAAATAATATATAAAACTAAAAATAGTTTTCAAAAAAATACATTTAAATAAGGTACTATTTATTGAGAACTCAGAGTGGTCTAACAGAGTGCACAAAATATCTTTCAACACTCAATACTAGTTTGAGAGTTCTAATGTCTTGGAAGAAGAGGATCAAACAGATTCCCTATCTAGATCCAGTCACATACTGTGAGAGGTGATGATCTGTTCCTGGGGTTTCCTGGCAATGACCAGTGTGGCCAGGACACAGGAAGTTTATTTAGGAACAAAAGCACCTCTGGCCCCAGAGGCCTCATCTGTCCTTAGTGCTGGCACTAGCTTTGAGGGGCCTGCTGTTTCAGTGTTCACTTCAGGTCATCTCTGAACCAGGACTTAATTCCAGAATCTCTACCAACAGAAGCATACGCTCCACAGCCTAGACTTCACTTCCACTGGGGTCTCTTAGGAGCTATGACTTGCCAGAAAATTATTTTTTTTGAAATCTGTTATATATAATATTCTTTTCCCAAGGCTGGCCAAGCAACATGGCTCAATCCTCTTAACTCTATAGCCCAGAGGCTTCAGTTTTGCTTAGGTATAGAAAGCAGGAGGGTACAAGGGTACAAGTGAATCTTTCTATGAGTAGAATATGAACGTTTTAACACAATAACTAAGAAAGTTACATGAAGGCTCTGTTAACCAGTTTGATGGAAGTGTCTTGGATTGTGTGTGAAAATACTACACTGTACCCCCAAAGTGCATCAATGTACACAGTTACCATTCAATAAAAAAAAAAAAAAAAAGAACTAAGGAGAGTTTATAAAGGAGCCCGTGGAATCATCATAAACTTGCCCAGCTGCCCCGAGAAACACAAATCACAAGGCCAGTCATGCCTGTGAGGCTGATTTAGATGTACGTTTTTGCTTTTAACTTGATTAAATCTCCACCTTTTTAACATCTATGACTGATAAAATCTGAAATTCCTTAACCCTCACCTGACTGTGGCTTTTACGCGTGTCTTCTGTTATATTTATAGCCAAGGTGTCTGAAGTTAATTTTTATTTTATTGTTTGATAAGTAAATAAAACTGATAGATAATTAAGAAATGGAGGATTCTCATGAAAATGCCACTAGGCAGTTCTAGGAAAAGCTTAGAATGCCTCCAAAATAACTTATGCTATGGACCCTCAGCCTTCCTCTCCCAAGCCTCAAAGGTTAGCAGGGCAAAGACGGAGCAGGGCTCTGCTGATGGATGGTCCCAAGATTTCTGAGGAACTCTTGTCCTACAGACGGTCTTGACGGGTGGCTGTAAATAAGAAGACTTAAGTTGAATCTCCTCTCACTTCTTTCCTGAGAGAGTTTTTTAAATCAGTATATTCCAACTCCCACTGAAAATGAACTTATTTCCTCACGGAAGGAAGACAAAACATTTTTTATCTTACACCACTTCTTTGAAGACAAAAAGTTATCAGTGGGAAAGTGCTTTGAAAACTTACATTTTTTTACAAATCCAAGTCTGCAAATGTAGAGTGAGCCGGATCAGACGAGAATCACAGATTCCCCATTTCTGCTGCTCAGTGACGTTGATCACAAGCCACTTCATTTTATTCTTTTTCAACCCTGCCTCCATTTTATCATCAGATTATCTTCCCTAAATGCAAATATAACCCCATCATGTCTCTATTTAAAATTTTCCAGGGCTCAGCGCCCGTAGCACAGTGATTATGGTGCCAGCCACATACACCAAAGGTATGGGGTTTGAACCTAGCCCAGGCCAGCTAAACAAATGTAACAAAAAACAGCCGGGTGTTATGGCAGGTACCTATAATCCCAGCTACTTGGGAGGCTCAGGCAGAAGGATCACTTAAGCCCAAGAGTTTGAGGTTGCTGTGAGCTGTGATGCCACAGCACTCTACTGAGGGTGACTTAGTGAGACTGTGTCTAAAAAAAAAAAAAAAAATGTTTTTCAGGAGGCCCTCAATACCTGCATAGCAAAATCTATGCTCAGTGACAAAGCCTGTGACCTTGTCACCTTCTGAGTCCTGGTTCCTTTGCAGCCACTTAGTTACTCCTCTTCCCTCCTCTAATACCCTCTGTCCTCTGCACTTGACAAGTTCCGGCCCCTCTCCTTCAGTCCCCCTTATGCACTTTTAATGGCTATTTATAAGCAGGAGGCACAACCCATGCTTGGCGAGAATTCAGACCCCTCCCTTCACTTGGCTCAGTACCAAACTATTAGCACACTTACTTGGCTTTCATTCTAGATATGCCACAGCAGGGAGTTTGGGACAATTCCATGGGGCCAGAAGAGAGGCATGCCACTTTCAAAACAAGTCTCTAAAATTACTTATCAATAGACAGGATTCAGGAGGATGGACTGGGACCTCCCAGGGCAAGTCAGGTTCTGGAAGGTACCAGTTCCTGAGTTAGTGTACGAAGCTGGACCCCAGGCCCCGCTCTCTCCTGCTCACCTGTGGGCAATAAAGAAGCCTTTGTGGTACTAAACCCCTGAGAGTAAAGACTGTTTGTGGGAGGAGCGAGGTTTTCTTAACTAAGTGGTGAATCACTGCTCCTTTTACTGGTTATCCTTAAGGCTTAGTTCACGTGCCACCTCCCCTAGGAAGACGTTTCTGGTCCTTCAGAGACAGAGCTCCCTTTCGCCAGCACCCTTCATACTTACCACAGCAGTTTTCTCCTTTCTCATACTAATCTTCTAATACTTTGTCTTTACAAATGCCCCACAACTTCCCCAGGCGGGACTCTGTCTTTGCACCTTTCTGCCTTCAGCAGCATTTCACAGACGTCAAAAGACTTCCAACTAATGTGCGCTACAGAAGCAAATAAGTAATATAAACCATATATACTTATTAAAGTTTATATAGATGAAGGTGGAGTTGAATAGCGTACCTGAAAAAGCTGAAAACAAAGGTATATTCATAAATGTACTATTTCTAAAGTCTTAGGAGTGTTAACCGTGTCCTTAGAAACTGGTAGCCTTCACACGGGTAATTTCAATTCTAAATACTATTTTTACCTTTGCATTAACTTGACAGTATTTTAGTCTGAGATAAAATTCCTTTGCTAGAAAATAGGTTTATAATACAATGATGTCTCATAAATAGAGGGAAAAAACCCACAGAATTAGATGACTTTTAATCACTTTTATAAAAGATAAACTAGTCTAAGAAGAGCTATTTGAAAACTTAAATGTTCTTTTGCATTGCTCTTTTTGTTTATGTGAGTAAATTATGATTTCAAATTGTTGCTGTTTTATAACAGTGATGGGGTTTATTAAATGCTCTCAACCCTTAGAAACACCAGAAGGAAAAGGCTGTTTTGATAAATGCCTCAACTGTTACAGAAAAACACACAGACCAGATAGACTCCGAAGGTTATACTGCATTTACAGAGTGAAATTATACTCAACTTTGGAAAAGGATCAATCACTTTCTAAAGGTTTTTTTTTGCCTGTGTTTTTTAAAAAAATTCTGATTAATATGAGGGTATGTACAGTTGGGTTACATGGTTTGCATCTGTAAGGTAAAGTCCAAGTGGCAGTGTTTCCTTTCCCCAGGACCTGAGCCATTCACTTGCTCCATTATTCCTGCTGGGTAGGAACACACTGTCTTAAGTTATTTTTCATGTTTAATTTATAAAAATACAGAACTGTATTAAAAAAGGAAGCTGGGAATGTGGGAAAGCTCGCTATGCTACCAGATGAAGAGCAGCCAGCCGCCTGTCACCATCCAGCCGATATGCAGAGATGGGGACAGGTGCAGTCAGCCTGATTAGCAGAACGCAGCAATTCTGCAGAACAGTGAGAGTAGCCTTTTTAAGACCGTTTCATTCTTCCATCTCGAAAGCCACATTTTATACATAAAAGGTAAAAGCAAGAACCACACTAACTCTTATCTTAAACAATAGTAATTAACACTTGTCTTAAACAATAATTGTCATAACCCATGACCCACAATAAACAATAATTGATATAACCCATGACCCATACAACAACATTCTAATTCAGAAGTAAATCTCTTAAATCAATAGCCCTAAACTACTCAAACATACACCTTCAGGTTAGAGCTGGGTTTACAAAACAAGAATGGGAGACTTGAGGCAAAGGCCCAGGATCTAAACCAGTCAGACCAGTTGTGTCCTGTTGGCCCCGCTGGGCTGACTCCATCTCATTTTCATCACATGTGCTCTCAGTTACAACTAGACGCCAAGGTTTAATGATATAAAATATACGGTTTAAATGTACCTCAACACAATAAAAGTCATGCATGACAAATCCACAGATAATATCATACTTTCAGTAAAAATTTGAAAGCTTTTCCTCTAAGAAAGGAAACCAAAAAAGGATGCCTATTTTACCTTTCAGTTCAGCATAGGATTAGAAATTCTAACCAGAAAAATTAGGCAAGAGAAAGAAATCAAAGGCATTCAAATTTGAAAAGAAGAGGTTAAATTGTCCTTGTTTGCAAATGGCATGATCTTATATATATATATTATATTTATATAATATATATATGTGTAACATATATACACAGATGGACATAAAGTTCATGTGCAATTTTAGAATATTTCAACATAGCTAATTGCACACAAACTTTATGGTTACCCTATATATACATATAATATACATCTATATGCCTATAAAAATTCCTAAAACTGTCATCAAAATCTGTTAGTAATATTGTTAAAATTTAGTAAATTTGCATACCATTTACCATTCAATAAAGTTGATAACCATTTATGACATGTTGAGATTTCCACATAATTTATGTACATACATATGAACATCACCATGTTTCATCATTATAACTAACCTAGTAAGTAAACATTATCAATATTCCTTTAAAAAATGGCATACTTGGAGGAATTAGCCAATATCACGTGACTGGTTAGAATCAGAGCTGGGCTTCAAAACCACTATATCTTCAAATGTGTTGGAATTACATCGCCTGATTTTCTTACCAAATCTACTTATTTAACTTCATTTTCCCACATGATTGAGTGGCTTGCTCAGGGCCTGTCAAGTCCTGAAACCTTAATTCTTAGGTTCTGAATACTACAGAACATTTCTAGAAATTGTTCATTTCAAAAACTTGATAGAAACTTTTTACCAATCTATGATTTAGCTACTTATCCAACATATTGTTAGTATGTAAAAAATTTGTAAATGTGTGCCTGAATTGGCCAAGACATGCGTTGTTCCTAATTTAGTTTCATCACTACAGAAAAGTTAGACAATGGTCTTGGTTCTGAGATTCTTCAGGCAATAGCTGAGTCTCTACAAGAGGTATATTGATTTAGGTGAGAGCTGGAGGAGAGGTCGGTTGTTTGGATGCAACGAAGGGTGAGAAAAATTCAGGGAGAAGGACAAAAGTGAAGAAGCAAATCTTCACATCTCAACTGACGCCAACTTCCTGAGGGACGTGCTAGGCAGACCAGGTGCTTATCATACGAGATTTTGCACTAAGCATAATCTACTTTGCCTTGGCTGGACCACATAGGAGGCAGGAGCTCACTCTACTGCAGTGGAAGCAATTCTAAGTAGCCCTAACCTGGCTCTGTCCTGGCCCCATCCTTTATTCATCTTAACTCCACCTTGCTGTACAGAATGATCTGGAAAGAAAAAGAGGAGGAGCATTTAAGAACTCTTTTTTTTTTTTTACATTAGTCTCAGGGAGTTCTAAAGACAAGGATTCTAAACTAATAATATTAATATAAAGAAATCAAAATACCCTCTTCCCTAAACTGCTTGCTAGAAGCCTTTAACTTTATTCTTCAACCTTGAAGGTGCATGACCATTTTTGTCCCTACCTTATCTCTCTTGGGATGATGTGGAAGGCCTGGAAGGCGTCATCAGTTCTCCATGAAGGCCGCATACGTTGCAGCTGTGTGCTGGCATGTGACCTTCTTGTGTGTTTATATGCAGGGATGAGTCTGAGCAGACACTCCCTGGTAACACGTATCTACATAAATAACTCTGCAGGCTACGTGTCAGCATGAATGTATATGTAAATTTTAATGAAAAATAACATGTAAATACCTTTTTATTATTTTCAGGGGTAGGGGTGCTTAGGAACTGACTGCAATGTTGACCGAGCAGCACCTAAAATATATCTCAAAGTGAGTATCTGTGATGAGGGTTTACATAGACCGTTTTCATAGACCGTTTTTGAAAATATATCTCAAAGTGAGTATCTGTGATGAGGGTTTACATAGACCGTTTTCATTGCACTTTTATAATTTTCAGATTTCATCCACTCCTAGAAACAATATGCTAACCATGTCAGTTGAATAATAGTAGGGAGGAGGAAATGGTATTTAAACTTACTAGAAGTACTAGATCCAAATGGCATCATCTACAGTCTTTTTGGGCGGGAATTTCTTTTTTTTTTATTAAGTCATTCTTACATAGATCATAAATACATTTATGGCATTATAGGATTCAATGTGTTGATTATTTGTACAACTTGGAATGCTTACATCCTACTAAGCAACATAGCCTTCACCACTTTTACCCAATAACAGGGTTTAGACATTTATGGTCTACAGCGATAGATCCAACTTGTACTTGCAATATGTTCCATAGGTGTGGTCCTCCTACCAACCCTCCCTCTATCATCCCATCCCCCTCTCTTCCTCTCTCCCTCCCCTCCCCCTTTCATTATTAGGCTATAGTGATTTTTCATTTTTCACATGCATATGTGAGTGATTGTAAATTGGTTTCACAGTAGTAGTGAGCACATTGGATATATATATTTTTCCAATTCTGAGATACTTTACCTAGAAGAATCCTTCCATGAACTATTCCCAGCTTGTGGATTGGGATTGTAAACCCATTTGTTTATATAAGATGAAATATCTAGGTGTCAACAGCACTAATCCCAAGAATTATTAAACTTTACTTTCTGAAAGGTGAAAAGTAGGTGACAATAAGAAAGTGAGTAGATCCAAACCAGTTATTACGGGAGGAAGTATGTACTGCTAAGTCCTCTGGTAAGCGCCCATCTCTCTTATCCTCATTGACTCAATGATCTGGGAGCCCTTTCTCCACCAGCTGGAAACCCTCCAGGTCATCCTGCCTTGTCCTGTGAAAGTGACCTCCCACAATGCGAATCTGCTTACTGTGCTCCCTGCCATGTCTCTCAATCACTTTTAAGAAGAAAATTCAGCTCCTTATCTTAACACAAAAGCACTTGGATCCAATTCACACTACTTCATTTTGAAAAGGACTTTGAGAAACAGAAGTACATCCAGAGGACAGTGATAAGGTTTATATGGGATCTGGGAATCTTGGCAGAATAAGTGTCCTAAATAATTGAGGTCCAATAAATTGAATGAGAGAAAATTACAGTAAGAAAGTTACTGATGCTGTGGAGGCGTTTCCTACACCCAGCTTAGCAGCGGATGCAGGATCCAGCAGGTATAGTAGCTTTACTCTTCAGGGAAAGAAGGTATAGGCTGCAAATTTTCAGGACAATTTTATAATTGGTTTGCACCTCAGCTTTGTATCTCTAAAATTGTTAATCAGTAGTCTCCATCTCATGGGATCAAGCTGAGAATCAAATGTAGCAGTTGGTACCGGTTTCCCCATTGCTGCCGGATCACTGATGCTGGTTATAATGACTGCTACGTATGTTCTCATTATTTTCAGTAAAAGCATTTTGGAAATGTAACTAGCTTCCTTGGAAGATACTGAGCTGACTCTTGTGATAAAATCTCTTTTTAACCCTCCATGTTCTTATAAAAGTTCCAGCCTCGTGAGATACAGAAATGCACATGAGCAAAGATAGAGAATCGGGCTTTCCCTTCCCCAGCAGCAGTTTCCTCATCACATACTTTGATAATTAGCTGTGAAACCATTTTCCAGATTAATTGGTCTGATCCCAGGAGGCTCAAAAATTACAGTCTCAACTTGGTCTCTACATTAAGCCTTGGGGAGCTAGGAAGACTGTGCCACTTCTCCAGCTGCTTGCATTTCAAAAAGGTGGAAAGCTCAGTTCCAAGGACTGAGTGTAAGGATGCCTTACACTCTTAAAAGACAGACTCTGGGTTTACTTGGGCCTCACTGAAGACAGGTTCACTGTCCAAACAGCAGAATCCTGTCCATTCTGTCACAATGGCGCAAAAGTTGTTCTGTTTTGTTTTTCTTCTTGCTGGCAGGGGAGTGAATGCCTGTCTCTTTCTTTCCTGCATATAAAGAGGGAGAATCCACTGTTCTTCACCTCTGCCTTTGGAAGGTCCAGAGGTGCTTATAGAAAATACTACCATTAGCTATCGTCTCCTCACTCCATGGCGCAAGGGAAGGGGATGTACTTGTTATTTACTAAAGATAATTCATAACAAATCCATCTATGGCTCAGAACATTTTCCCCATGCATTCAGGATAAAATTAATAAAGACAAATATTAAAAAGAAACACATGTTAACAATATGAGATAGGTCAGTACTAATCATGGGGGTGTCATAACGACAACTAATGTTATAGAAGCAGGCATCCAGCTGACTTCCTGCAGGGCTGAGTAGAAGAGTGGTTTGTTCATCCTCCGTAAAGGCATTCTCTGCAAGGCAGGGGAAACTTCCTCCTGGTACAGGGGCATCAGGTAATGCTACACAGTGACAACACAATGGGGCTTGCAGAGGATTAAAAAACAATAATGTTCTGGCTCCAGTGCTGGGTCTGGAAGTCCACTTAAAGTCTGAGTTATTCCTGAACAGAATTGAGAGTTTTAGTTAATTTCCTTTCTAAGTGAAGCAGCCTTCAAAAATTTCATCAGTGTGAAGAAAATCTGACGGGTCAAACATTTCAATCTCTCCTAGTTGCAAGAAGGCACTCCATACTGCCCACCACCCCGTGCATTTTTATGGTGTCTGTCTCTGGAGTTTCTGCTGAGAAACTACAGAGCCTTCCCTCAGGGAAAGGGAGCTGGAATCATTCCATTGTGAAGCTGAAGTTGAATTTGAAGGAAATTTGGAAATAGAGACATTTTGTTCCGTTTTATTTGAAGATATGAGGACCTTCTCACAATACAGAGGTCAAAGGGTCCTAGAGAGAGGAGGAGGAGGAGCCATAAGGTTTGATTTCCAATCAGGTGCTTAATCAACCTCTTTCAGTTTCTGTTTTCGAATCTGGGAAAAGGGAACAGTAGTCCCCGACTCCGAGACTCGCTGTGGAGATGAGTGGGCTGTGCCGTCACAGCATTGCCAGGTCCATAAATATATTTTTTGAATCTCCAAAGCTGCAGGCACCGGCTTGCACACTGCTGTTACCCTGGGGCTCGAAGGGGAAGCATAGAGCAGTGCGCCTCTCTCCCATCCCTGGAGTACAGGACAGAGTAATTCCTCAGAATTGGCTTAGCAAGCATATTGCTGATGGAAGAGAAATGGCTTCTCCAGGCACAGAAATTGCTTTCCCCAGGAGCATCACACCAAAAGAGGCTTACTACTGTATTTTCTATATTTTGTGATTCAGAATCCCCATAGATTATGAGGAAAAAAACCTGATGAATGGAGAGTGTAGTGGGAGCAGAAGGGGGAGACTAAGAAAGAGAGAAGGAGTCAAGCTGAGTTGATGAGGATAGTGTTCTAAATTTAACTTATCTCCACTTACATAAATCCATCTGGACGGGGAGGAATAAACACACATGGAGGAGGAAGGAATACAGGAGACGTTGTGAATAACGATTTTTAAACCTGAATTTGCCTTAGCTAAATATAGTAATTCAGATCTGTAGTCTCTCAACACCCTGAATCTGCTATCTTTGTGCAGAAACACTCCAAAACTTTTCTTAAAAAATTAAAATTTCCTGTGCTATATCTCTGCCGTTAAGTCTTTCTTGCTTCCTTGACACACAGGAATGAGCACTAGGCGGCTTCAGTAAGAACATACTTTCATTTCAATTAGCATTTCTGATCCAGAAACAACTATTGGAAGAAATCTTGGCTGAGGATGGTGGAAAGCCGGGAGTGCTGGGTCTTCCTGATTGTTCCTCAAATGTGGAGCTACCCAAAGGGGCCAGTAGCCTACTTAGCTCTTGATTGATTCACTAACTGTGGTAAAAAACACTTAACACGAGATCTACCTGCTGAAAAGTTTCAGTGCATAACACCCTGTTATTAACTCCAGGAACTGCAGTGTACAATAGACCTATATAGTTTATACCTCTTGTATAACTGTAACTTTATACAGTTGATCAACTCCCCATTTCCCCCTCTCCCCATCCCCTGGCAACCTCTGTTATATTGCCTGATTCTATGAGTTTAATATTATTAGGAAATTGGCAAAATTTGAATGGGGTCTGCAAAAAGATGAGACAGTTAGAAGTATAATGTGGGAATGGAAATTTCCTGATTCTGATAGTTTATTTGTGGACATATGGGAGAATGTTCACATTTGTAAGAAATAGACACTAAAGAAATTAGAGTGATGAAGCATTGAGATGAAAAAAAAAGAACACTATTTGTACTATACTTGAAGTTTTTCTGTAAGTTTAAGATTGTCTCAAAACCTAAATGTACATTGAAAGTACAATGTTTTATTTATTTATTTATTTTTAGAGACAGTCTCACTCTGTTGCCCTCAGTAGAGTGCTATGGCATCACAGCTCACAGCAACCTCTAGTTCCTGAACTTAGGTGATTCTCTTGCCTTAGCCTCTCAAGTAGCTGAGACTACAGGCACCCACCACAACACCCAGCTATTTTTTTATTTCAGTTTGGCAGGGGCCGGGTTCAAACCTGCCACCTGTGGTATATGGGGCCGGCACCCTATTCACTGAGCCACATGTACTGCCCACAAAATTTTATTTTTATTTGATGTAATTTTATTTTGTATAATAATGTTGGTATTTCTGACTTTTCCAACTAAATTTTAATGCAAAATATGTTCAAATCTATACTCTTTTGATGTAATTACACTTTGTGATCCACAGAAAATAATGACGAGTTTGTATAGTGATAAAATAGAGATACAAAAGTATTTTGAGAAAAGAAAAAGTAATAATTAAAAGAAAAATAAATAGGATTTCTTCAGAGAATTTGATTAAATTTTTATAAAATTTGATATAATAAAAATAAGCAGATTTTCATTAAGTATGTGTCACATAAATCTACCTACAAGGTATTACAGATTTTTTGCTTAATAAAGATGTAATTGCTGACCACAAACGTGAGACTATAATAGACAATTATTTGTTAAGTCTGGCTATCTGTAATAAGATGGGGTAAACTGCATAAAAATTATAAGATAAGAAAAGCAAAAACACCAAGGAGTTGGCTATTTCAATGAATGATTTTCTTTGAAAACATCCATCACATCCTTCTACAACTGTGAGTAAGTTCCTATTAAAAAACTCTTTTTGATTTTAGTATATCATAAAAATTTTCCATTAAAAAACCATAAACGGAAGTTTAGTATTTTTAGGAGTCCGCTGATAGTTTCATACCCTTTTTAATTTGTGTTTTATCTTCATATTTACATATACCTATACACTTTAGGGGATACTTACCTCTGGGGGTAATGATCACATCAGGGGATTGAGGATATCCACCCTCTTGAACTTTTATCATTTCTTCATGTTGAGAACATTTCAAATTTTATCCAATAGCTATTTTGAAATATACAACATATTGTGTTAATTTTACAAAAAGTGTTTCTCAAGTGTAAAAAGTAAATGGCTTTCATATACCAGGTTTAAGACAGAGTATTTTGTTACTAGTCTTAAAGGCTTCAATAAATCTTCAAGATCAAGTTCTTTTAATGAAGATTTGTGATTGGAAACCTGTATTTATGAACAATAAAGTATACATGGGATTACAAAGAACAGAAAAAGCCAATAAATAGCAAGCAATATTATTCATCCAAGACAAGTAAGCACTGATCCAGAACCTTGAATAATTCAAAGAAAAATAATATTCAGTGGTGCATACTAAGGATTGCCTGGCAGTGACAGCCTAATAATTATAGAGAACAATGTATAATTTTCAGGTTCAGTAGAATTGATTTTGAAATCTGTCAGCATGGCCAAACCTCCATGATGGGGAATGGTGGAAGAGGGGGAAAAAGAAAGAATGAAATGATTCTTCTCTAACATGAAAAATTCAACATAAAATTAATTGTATGACATCATATGATGGGTTTAAAATGTGACAAAAAATATTGCACATGAAATTTTAAAAATAAAGAATTTTAAGTTTACATATGATTGATAAGAACAAAGGAGCACAGTTCAGAATTTTGGTCAAAATATCAGAGCATTCTTGAGCCTCATACCAGTACAGTTTAAATTTCTTGTTAGAAAATGTGATGTCAACTACATCAACAATGATACAGCTTGGATATGTAATTTTCAAGATCACTCCAAACATTTTGGATGAAGCATGTACCATGTT
Source organism: Galago senegalensis (assembly GCA_963575145.1). Lineage (NCBI taxonomy): Eukaryota > Metazoa > Chordata > Mammalia > Primates > Galagidae > Galago > Galago senegalensis. Next base: position 21,321 of record CAUYTI010148283.1, read on the forward strand.
TTTTTCCTAGACACATAATGAGGAAGAACTAAATGTCAATAAAAAAATTAGACGTAACTTAGATGAGAAATCAGACAGATGAAAGGAATTCAGCAGGACAGTAGTAGATCCGCCAGTAGAGCTGGAGCCCTCTGCAGGGGCAGGTGTATCAGGTGTGGATGAGTGAGGGGAGCCGGGGAATGGCAGGAGGTGTAGACAAGGCAGACTGCATCTTTGCTGGCTAAGAAGAGGTCCTGTGCATTCCTCATGCATTGTATTGGGCTTTCAGGATTCATGTGAGTGATCAATGGAAACCTGCCCCTGGAGGGTCGTCAGGGAAGAAGTGGGTGGCTAAAAGGTTTCTGGGTAGAGCAAAGTTGCCCACCAAACTAGCTGAGTATGTGAAATGGAAGTATCTATCTTACACTATTCAGCATGGCCTGGTGGTTTTGTTAAACCAACCTGGTTTCTCCATCTCAGAATTCCCAGGGATATGAGATTAAAAGCAAAACCAGACAAAACTCTGCAAACTCCAAATTAAGCCAAAGTCTATTGTTCTTAGGTTCCTCCTCCTCTGTCTCTTCCTCTTCTTCCTCTTCCTCTTCCTCTGCCTCTTCTTCTTTTGGCACCTAAACTGTGTCCTAACTCCTGAGAGATTAGAAGGCCCCCAATCAAAAGAGACAGCTGATGTGAACCTTGAAAGAGAAGACAAATACCAACAGCAAGAGAAAGTGGGAGAAAAAAAAAAAATCCTGGGCAGGAAATGTGAGCTCAGAGATGGGAAATCTCGGGAATTTCAGAGTCACTGGAATAAAGAGAAACTGGAGTGATACAATGCAAACATGAAGGGGACACATTTATGACAGCTGGATTTTAAAGGGGCTCCACTGTCATCCTTCTCCATCAGTGCCATCCTACACACCAATTGGAAATCACGTGATGTTGTTGATAAGTTGATTGATAGGACTTGGATGATTTTCTTTAGGGGTCGCTGGTGCTAGTGTCCAGGATAGTCAGTGGGGAGAGGAATCTGCGTTCCTACTGCAGAAGTGCAGATCTGTGTTTGGAGGTCACACATCAGCGTGGCCGGCGAGTTGTGTCCTTACAAAGAGATGTGCTGAGGTCCTCTGTCCATGAATGTGCTCTTGTCTGGAAGCAGAGTCTTGGCTGCTGTAATAAAGTTGAGGTCATGCCCCATCAGGTGAGTCCTAATACATGAATAGGAGCCCTTATAAGGGGGGAGTTGGGCACAGAGGAGACGCAGACACATGGAGAAAATGTCTCCATATAAAGATGAAATGTCGGTTACGGCGATACAGCTACAAGCCAAAGCATGGCGAAAATTGCCAGCAACTACTAGCCGCTAGGAATTAAGAAGGGAATGGATTCTCCCCTGCAATTTCCTGAAGAAGAATTCTGTCAACACCTTAATTTCAGAGTTTGGCCTTCAGAACTGGGCGAGAAAAAATTCTTGCTTTAATCTTCCCAGTTTATGGAGCTTTGATCTGGAAGTTCTAAAAAACTCACACATGATTGATTACTTTGGACGTTCATTTTAATTCCGTAAACATTTTTTCATTTTAGTTCTGTAAATATTTTATAGAAGCTGCACAATTTTGTGGAGTTATGAATGTGTTCAAATGGATGCTAGCAGGAGCTCTCCTGCTTATGTGGTACCAATAATGTTATTTGATACAGAGGTTCTTTCACTCAACGATCTAGGTTTTGTAGGTATTTTTATGTCTCAGACCCTGTGCTATGGTCTGAAGAGGCAGCAGTGAAATCTCATCTTCATGAACCTTACATTCTGGTCAGGGTATAAGTAGTTATAGCAAAATATGAAGAAAGTTATTCTCAGGAAGGAAGAAACAGAGGGAAAGGGCGCTAGGAACATTGTACAATGTGGATCCTATTCAACAAATGCCTCTTTGATATTTAAACTACCGAAATTCAAGGTGACCTACTGCATTAAAGCCAGAGTCTCAGTGGCATCCATCTGGGACCCAAGTTTCCATGCCCTGGGAAGATCTCTGAGCAATGGGTTGCTGAGCACCAAATTTCTACCCATTTGCCAGGTCCCCAAGGAGAGCAAGCTACTTTGATTTTGGTCTCTGTCTTGCTGTTTCCAGTTCCTCAGTGAGAGATTGGAGCTCTGGCCCAAATCCCAGGTTGTTGACGAGGGCCATATAAAACTTGGGCCCATTTTATGGTTTCCTGTCTGCTTTTTGGAGAGGAGTGATGGCAGCTCCCTGCTGCCTCTGGCTGTGCTCTGCCCAGCAGGTCAACACCACACAGCCTCCTCTTAGACACTGTAGTTCGCATCATAAATAATTTCTGTAGTGCATGTGTGCACTTGCATCAGAGAAAGAGAGACCAACAGACCAAAAGAGCTTTGATGTTGATACTACTGCACCTTTTGAAACATTACACTGTCTGCCCTGCTACAAATTCATCCCTCCACTCTCTGTCTTGGCATCTGCCTTCTTTCTATATAGAAGGGAATTTAGAATCATAGTCTTGATTGCTTGCTCTCTTTAAGTACTTTCTATTGACAAAGGACCAACCTGCTGCACACCACAGCCTGCACCAGAGGTCTCCATCTCAGCTCTTTATCTCCTTAACTTCTAGTTTGTTTCTTCCCTGGCATTATTGCCCAAGTCAAGAAATGGATCTTTTTCCAACTAGTCACTCAAGTAAGAAGCTTGCAAATAATCTTCCTTTCCCCTTATGTGTTCTCTACCATATATAGTCCATTAAAATATATTATTCATTTCATCTCAAAGATGTACTTCTAATACTTTTTCTATCTTCCAGAATCCTAGTGTAAATCATCCCATTGTTTCTCTTTGATTATGGCAATATGCCCTTAAAATTCTTCATAATTTTGTGTTTGTCTTTCTCTAATATTTCTCAACATGGCATTGGAAATATCTTCTTTATAACATATCATATTATGTTGTTATTATACAACACTTCATGAAGCCTGCTAACCTTGTGTTGCTATCCATGTAATCTTGAGCAGCTTATTTCATGCCTCTGTGCCTCAGCTTGTGCGCATGTGAACTGGGGACTATGGTGGCACACATTCTGTGGAACAGTGTGACAAGTAAGTTAACACATGCAAAGTGCTTCAGTCACAGAGTAAAGACTCACTGAATGTTCTTTATCATTATCTTGTCATTATCACATCACATCTTTCAATATCATCACTATTGTTACTTTTAGAATCAAATTCAAACGTAGACTCTTAGCACTCCATGACCTGATTTCTACCTGTTTGAGCCCTGGTGTCCCAGACACTCTCTCACTAAGTTCCAGCCACCAACATGTCTTCAGTCTTAATTCTGCCTTGCGTCATTTGCATCTTCTGTCCCTTCTATCTGGAAGTTTCTTCTCCCAGTTACTGTCATGGCTGACTCCTCAGAGATCACAGTCAAATATCACCTCCCCAGAGACATTTCCAAACTATCCCAATGAACTTTACCTTGTTTTTGTTGTTTCTTTCATAGAAAAATTTCAGTTGTAAGTATAGCTTTGTTTTCTTTCTTGTAATGGCTTTTTGTTGGCCATATTGCCATTCACCCTCCCCTAGACCGCTCGTTCCATGAAGACGGGGTCACATGTGTCTTGTGTTTGTTGTGTCTCTAGCACCTGAAGTAACTCCCTGTACTCAGGCCATGATCAACATTGTGACCTCCATTCAATCTACCTTCCCCACCATCCCCACGTGACTTCCTAGCTGACAACGCTGTGTCCTGCAGTCTCCAGTTATCTCACGTATTCCCTCACGTGTCACTCCGAATCGCTCCAGGGTGTCTCTTCTGCAAGTAATCCTTTCCTTCATTTCTCTCTCTGCTCCTCACATGCCTCATGGTATGCATGGTGAGATGCTTTCAGACTCTGTAAATACTGCATTGGTTTGAGACCCTATTTGCACAACTAATGTCCACCTCTGGCATTGCCTTATGCTGTCACTGGCCCCAGTTCTAAACAAAGCTCCGCACTGTGCCCCTGTGGTGACAGATCCCCTTTGTTCTATAGGGAGTTTATAAGAAACATAAAGAAATTCTTAGAAACATACATGTCTGAGGTTTAAAGAGTAAAAGAAACTATAGAGTTCAAACGCATTTTATTGACAGGAACTGAGGGCCCTACAGAGTCCCTGCCAGGGCTATGATCCCCCACTCAGCTCCTCCACCTGGGTTCTTCCTAAAGTGGCAAACTACAAAAGTCCCTATGGTGTATCAGGCTTATGGAGAAAGATATGAAGCCTTCATCCAAATATTTAAAATGAATGATTTTAATACATTTAAGCCCATGCGTAAATAAAATATTTATTTAAAAAATAATTATCTTTTGTTAACTGAGAAATAATACAGAAACATTACTTTCTCTCCCATTAGTGTCCCTTTGACAGTAGTTGAAAGGGAATCACAGCACCATCTTCCTGTTCCCCAAGCCATCCTCTTCACAAACACAAATGTGATTTAGAAAACGCTTGGAACTAGGTATGTTATTACAGACCCGAGATCTTCACAAAGCTCCATCACCAGATATGCTTCTCCTGCTGGGGGCTCAGAGGAGCCCACAAGATGAACACTGAACATTTCCTGGAAGCATCTTGTAATAGATAATAGTCAACAGATTTTAAAATATTCTAATGTGTAAGTAGTATAGAAAGTGAAATCATTTTTCTTAAGATTATATTATTCTCAAGCAATAAGGGGTCAGAGTAGGCATGTGCTCATAGTAGACATGAGAACTTCACTGCCCTGGAGCCTCAGTGAATGACACTTAGTGAACGTTAGGCCGAAGCTCCAGGAAAGTTCATGAATTAATTCTTTTATTTTGGTAGAGACAGAGTCTCACTTTATTGCCCTCGGTAGAGTGCAGTGGAGTTACAGCTCACAGCAACCTCCAACTCCTGGGCTTAGGCGATTCTTCTGCCTCAGCCTCCCAAGTAACTGGGACTACAGGTGCCTGCCACAACGCCTGGCTATTTTTTGTTGCAGTTTGGCCCGGGGCTGGGTTTGAACCCACCACCCTCCGTATATGGGGCCAGTGCCCTACTCACTGATCCACAGGTGCCTCTCTGAATTAATTCTTAATATTCATTTTCCAATGTCTTTCAAAGCCCTATCTTCCTTCATTCCTTCCCTCCTCCCTCTACCTACCTCTTCTCCTTTCCCCATTTTCTGATTTATTTGTTTACCAAGCATGTATTGGGCAATTACTTGTGCCAGGCACTGTGGCTCCCAGTGGATACAGCAGTGAGTACACAGGTGACAATCCTGCTCTCTCAAACTTTCTGATCCGGCAGAAACCAAAGAGTGGAATAACCAAACAAGCAGACTGTGACTCATAAATTTAGAGTCACAAGCTATTTTTGAACAGCAATACATGTGCAGATTAAAAACTTTAAGCCAGGCACAGGCTCACTATGCTTGGCAGGCTGAGGAAGGGTGATTCACTTGGGCTGAATAGTCCAATTCCAGCATCATAGTACGATTTTGACTCTAAAAGTAAAGCAAAATTAAAAAAACTATTAAGAGTAATTTATGGTATTGGGAGTGGGTGGGTAAAGAAATTAGGGATGGACCCTGAGGAGATAGATAATATTCATTATTAATTCAAAAGTGAGGAGCCTCCAAACAAAGGTCTGGAGAGAGACCAACGCTGGCAGGTGGCATGGAGAATAACAAACCAGGGACCAAGGAAGAGCAGGTGGATGCTGGCGGTGCAGCTAAAGAGAGTGAGGAGGCCAAGGGAAGGGTAGTGAGGGGCGGAGGTCGTGGGAGCATCACGACCTGACTGGGAGACGGCAGAAAGTACACAGACAACGTTAGCAAACTGATAATGATTTATTTAGGACATATTTCATTATATCACACATTATGATTCAGCTCAGACATACTATGTGACTCTCAGACTCTGCAGCACCTCCATCCATTCACCTTCAAACTAGTTCCATGCTCCTAGAATGCTACTGCCCCTCAGAAGATTAAGTGACTTTGCCCAAGCCACCGAGTCATTAGTTAAAAAAGAGACATGATTACATTTGGCTCTTCTTTTTTTTTTTTGCCTGTGAGTCCCTTCTATTATATGCAAAGTTCTAGGTTCTTGAAAAAAGCCATTTACTGTTTCAACAGAATAAATGGAGATTTTTTTTTCTTTTTTGTGGCATAAGACTTTAGGAAGATAGTTACAGGCACTAAAAATAAAGACAAAAAAGTTAAAGGCTAATAAAAGCTATTGATACCTGTCCGCTGAAGAGAACTCACTCATTGCCTGGGATTATTTGAATATGGTTCAAGGGATTCAGCAGCAGTGAGAAGGCTCACGGTCGCCCCCTTTCGGTGGGCGTGGACAGATTCTTGGGGTCTTTTGTACAGACTGCCCACCTGACAATCAATCTGGAGAGGCTGCAGATGCTCCATGAGGTTCCTCCTCTGCGCTGTTACACGTGCGAGATGCGTGCAGTGTCTTGCCCTCTCTTCTCCACAACCCCCTGGGATACTCTGTGAAACTGCTGGAAGACTTTTCACTGCTGGAGAGTTCGAAAATTCTAGAATACTACCCCTCAAACGTCATATCTTCTTCCAATATTTTTCTGATACCTTGGATGAGGTAGGTATCTGGAGAGAGGCAGGGACTTTTCCAAAGCAAGAGAAATGATTAATAGAAGACTCGGAACCGAGATATGAGTGTCCAGAATGGAAGACCAGAGTGGTCTAAGGCCAGCTCATTACAACAAGGGGGAAATGTCCACAGATTCCTTGTATGTACCCTCGTAGTCATCCATTTTAATATATTAAAAAATTTTAACTATATTTAAAAATCATAATATATTTAAGGAACACAATTTTAAAAGTTCTGTTATAGTAACAATTAGGAAAGAGCAACTTAGAAGACCCACAGCGCATAGCACTGAGTCTCTAGCATGTAATGATTTCAGTAAAGCCTTCATAGGCACAGACACAGGAGAGAAGAGCACAGCAGAGGCCCCTGCCGCAGTTATATATGCTCTTTCTAGGTGTAAAAGAATTTTTTCCCCTGCTTTATGCTTTTCTAATTTCCCCTAGATTTCTAAAAATTACATGTAGCATTATCTGTGGATAGGAAGATAAAACCAAATACAGCTAATATAAGTTTTTATACAAAACTAACAGAGAGCTGATGTGCTGATGTTGCCTCTTCTTACTAACCTATTTTTTCTCATATAGCGACATAAAAACATAAGAACTTTCAGATCATTATTCATTATTTTCAAAATTGGATTCAACACAATACAAGTTATTCCCCAGGAGCATCTTCTATTATGGACTACAGTTTTTGATGAAAGCATTTTTAAATCATCATTTTTCCCCCTTGAAACTGCCACTTTGTATTTTCTATTATTTTTAATGTTTTGGAAGATAAATGGATTTCTGAATTTTTCAGAATTTGTATTATATTTTCTATGTATACCATTGATAGCTAGCAGGATTCCTATTAATTCTCAACAATCGTTGAGCCACTGAATGACTTGGTGTCTCACACAGGGACTGGAACCAAATTGGTGCTCAATAAATATTCTTGAAAGGGAGGAAAGAGAAGGGAAGGAGGAAGGAAGGCAGAAAGGGGGTAGAAAGGAGGAAGGAAGAAAGGTAAGAAGGAAGCTAGGAAGAAAGACAGGCAAAAGAAAAACTAAAGCTGAAGGATAATGGATGATGAGGTGAGGAGGTTGATGTAAGATACCCACACGGCAGTTTGAAAACGGAGCCCAAATTACCCAATAAGCCAAGAGCATTGTGCTTCATGAAACTTGAGGTCAAGTCCGAGCTCTAGTGTGAAATTTAACAATGTGATGTTAGGAAAGTCATTTAGCCATTTGATTTGCTTTTCCTTGATAAACTGCAGATTGAAATATTAACAACAGATATATTGATATGCAATGACTCCTACATAAGATACACCATGAACACTCTGTTTTTATAAATTATAATGTGTGATGAAAGTCATTCATCTAAGTTGATGAATGGTACTATCCCACCCAATGCCTAGTAAATCTAAATCATTAAGTGTATACTTTGTAGGTAATTGAGTGAACAGAATTAGAGAATTAAAAGACTTTGTTGAAGTATTACAAACAGATATGAAAATCCAGATATTAATCTTCTTGGCTAGAGGTTAATTGTTATTTCTTCTGTATTTACAGTTTATGATCTATTTTTACATTTTATTTGGACCCTTTTCTCATTGAGTATTTCTTCTCATAGAAACATCTAATAAAAACGAAGTTGACTCAATATATTATTTTTGTACCTAACATAACTTTCATTAATTGCCATTCTGATAAATTCCAAGTCAAAGAAGACCAAGAGATGCCACTGAATTAGGGTTCCTTTCTATGGAGAAGTGTGCACAGTACAATGTAATATGAACAGTGTCTGGCATTTTGCTAATGCAAATAAAAACTATATTAAAACAAGGATTTTGCTACAACTTTATACAACCTATGTTTCCTTCTGCCAAGTTTATTTACTTGCTAATCTTTTATGTGTGTTAGCTAATTTTTATCAAGATTGCTTTCAAAAAGCATTGGTTGAGGATTCAGTGAGTTTCAGAGGCGAGGTCTGCAGATGCAGAGATGAAAAGGATGACACTTATAAAGTTCAGTTAAACTGGAAACCTAGTTTAATTATGGGCTCTCAAAACACCTGCCTCATAAGAACTCCAGCTTGAACACAAAAAGTCTGGCTGCAGAGTATGAGTTTGTATCAAGCATCAGTGACTTGTTTTCTAGAATATGAAGCATTTAGATCCTGATGAGGGGACACCACCTTTATTCTGTGAAGCCTACTTTCCTCCCTTCTTCAACCCAACATATGAGCCAAACAGAGGCAGCACTTATCACAATTTAATCATCCTCACTCTATTCTGGGAGAGAGCATGCTTATAAGGTCGGACAATTAAGTTCATGAACTCATCCTAGAAAAAGTGCTACGTACCTCACAGCTGATTATCACTATGCCACCTTCAAAGTACTACCTTTGGGAAGCTATGCCTGATGTTAGCATCTAGTCTGCCTTTCAAATCAATTTTGAAACTCTTTCTGGAATGGTCATCAGACCTGTTTTCATAGGTGGTCTGACAAGTTTGCAAACATCCTAGAAAAAGTGCTATATACCTCATTGCTGAATATCATGGTCACTTTTGAGTTACTCCCCTTGGTCATCTGGTAAACATGGTGATATTCAGAAATGAGGTATGTAGCAGTTTTTCTAGAACAAACTTAGTTGTCAGACCTCAGTAAGAGATGGTAGAGATGGTCATGATGGAGCTGGAGAGACTCTGGGACATAGCTCAGGAGAAAATACAGGGGCATTAAATGGAGGATCAATCCTCAATCCAAGAAGTCCTGAGAGTGCTCCAGCTGAAACTTAGTGATGATCAACTGAGAGAAGATCAGGCAAGTGTGAATATGGCAGAGATATAGTCCGTGTCTGCTCTGAAACAATTATTTTAACAATAGGAGCTTGAATGATGTGAATGTCCACTGGTAGATCATGAGATTAAATTTTCCTATACTGTGTTAAGAAATTTAAAAATATATCTTGTGTCCCTTATAGGCAAACAACAATCAATTCTACAAACTAATAATGTTCTTAGGGTTAATTTTCTAGCAACCTCACACAATTAGTTTTCAAAGGTGACTAATATGTGATATATTTAAACCAAAATTACTGCATAACTAGGATTTCCTGAAGACTATAATTTAGAATTCTTACAAAAAAAAATTGGTTGTCATGCAACCCTTTGTTTGCAGTATTACAAATGTCCTACCATGCATATATAATCAAAGATAATTGAGATTCGCATAATTTGGATCTGAAGTGAGTCATTCACACTGTCTTAGGTTGGCTGAGAATTCTGATTGCTGCTATTTTGGTCACCATTAATATATATGGTAGGTTATGTTTAATTTTGCTCACCATTTTGTTCTCGTATAATTACTGTTTTTCTAAAGCTCTGAGTCTTCTCCATTTTTTGTATGTTTTTATCATCATTGAGTTATTTTTTTTTCTACATCAAAATGAAAAAAGGTAGAAGTAATCACGGGACCTTACAGTAGCCTAATTGGTCTATAGTAAAATTAAAAAAAAAAATGATATCACTGCATTAAGAAAGGGAGAATTCAAACTATTTGGACATTTGTCCATCAATTTATTGAAAATATAATCTTCCACAAGGCAGAGTTTGAAATGCAAGAGAAAAAAAGAAAGAATACAATCTTAATAAATTTATTTCCACATGGGTCACTGACCTCATGTTTTGTTTTGATTTTTCTTGATTTCATATTGGTGTGTCAAAGAAAGCAGTTCTACCTAGTGCTAAGAAGTCTGGCATTGATTTCTGGCTCTGTAACACAATGGTTTTGTAGCTGGGTTTACTATTTTACTGTTTTTCAGTTGTCTTATATCTCCAATATAAGATAAAAATAAGATTGGATAAAAATAAGATTGTCTACAGCAGGTTATTATGAAGATTATCTTTGTTTGTGCTCTTATGACAAAATATTTCAGACTAGGTAATTTATAAAGAATAAGAATTTATTTTCTCATGGTTCTAGAGGCTGGGAAACCCAAGAACAAGGTGCCAGCAGGTGTGGTATCTGGAGAGAGCTGCTCTCTGCTTCCAAAGTAGCATCTTACTGCTGCATCCTCACAGGAGGGAAATTGTGCTCTGTCTTCATAAGGCAAGGTAGAAGGAAAGCTATCTGAATGGTGTGGGAAGCTCCTTTTACAGAAGCCTTATTTCCATTCACAAGGGAGGAGCCCTCGTAGCTTAATTACCTCTCCATCATCCCACCTTTTAATAATATCACTGTTACCACACCATACCAAGCTGGGTCAACTCTGATGTAACAAGGTTGTGAGTTGTTTTTCAGTTGCCTTTGACCTCTAGACTGAAGGTCATATAACCTGAGTATGCCTTGATGAACCAAGCATGAGATTATGGGTATAACCTAAGGGCTAGGATCAGGGAGCAGTACTTAATTAAAAAGTAGAAGCCCTACGGCAGGATCCATTCAGACCATGCCTCCTGTTCTTAGCACTTCATTGTACGATCCAATCAAATAAGGCCAGGTTTGGTGGCTCACGCCTGTAATCCCAGAACTCTGGGAGGCTGAGACAGGTGGATTGCTTGAGCACAGGAATTTGAGACCTGTGAGCTGTGATGCAAGGGTACTTTGCAGAGGGTGACAAAGTTTACTCTGTCTCAAAAAAAAAAAAAAATCCAATCCAATCAAGTCCCATTATTGTATGCTTATAAAAACCTGACCCCACCTCCAGCTGAGGGAGACACACTTACTTGTTTGTATGAAGACATGTTTCCTCATATCTTCTTACCAGTTGAGTCTCAGGAAAGATTTTCTTCTCTTAAAGGCCAGTAAGGTCAGTGCCATATTATTTATTGGCTTCTGTGCAGCAGGCAGTGAGACTATTGATTGCTCTATTATATCACATTGGCATGTCTTGGACTTTCGAGGGGACACATTCAAACCACAGCAAGGATGAAATGATTCAACAACTGTAAAGCAATTAAATCTGGTACACAGTGGATCCTCAAACAATACTAAGGACAGCATTTTCCTGTTATTGTCCTCAGTTTGTCCTTCTAGGAAAATACTTTCTTTGTTCCTAACCTATTCTTGTATCACATATATAACAAGAGTTTTCTGTATGATTAAAAATGTATAAACTATGTTAACTGAGTTATTAGGGATGAGGATGTGTTAGATTGGTGAAAAGAGAGGAAATGAAATGGTAGGCCTGACAAAGATCAATGTGTATGTATCAGAAGCACTCCATACTTATGGAGAAATACATATAGTCCTAGGTTGTGGGAATTATTTTACATAAAGTCTCTCTTAATTTCAGAGAAAGTCCAGGTAGTAAGGGTCTCACATGCCTCACCATCTGGTATGTGATTTATTCTGTAGGCACTGGACATTAGAGAAAAGGAGAGATATTAGGTTTTGCCCTTAAACTTCTCGTTCCTATGTTTATAAGGGATTTATGGCCATTGACTTAATCTTTCAAAAAAAAGATTAACACTTTCAAATTGAAAGTGTTTAGAAAAGGTTAGTGGAAGTAAATCAGTAGGATGGTATTCAAGATACAGAGAAAACTGAGTGATTCTGAAATATGGTGGATACTGATACCTCAGTGATAGAGAGTCCAGAAAGTAGGGAGAATGGGCTAGGAAAAGCAAATTTTGTGTATGAAACAGTATGTTTAGTGGCTATCAAAGATTGAAGTTGGGTCTGTAAATATTAATTATACACTCTCTAAAACAGATGGAAAATATCTAGAGACATCATGATAAAGATGGTGCTTGAATTCTTGAGGATAGAGGAGGACACTGAGAACTAGAAGATGCACATACGGCACAGATAATTGCCTGAAAATATCAGCATTTAAAAGTCAGAAAAAGGAGCAGAAGTCCACGAAGGGCAGGCTCTGGAATTACAAAGCAAACTGAAAAAGTACATTCATTTTATATATGGTGTTTGGAAGTTATTTGAGATGAAGTAATATATGTAAGTATTTTTAAGGATATTAGGAGCAAAAGCAAAAAAAAAAAACATTGTTATGCTACACTAATAGTTATGTATTTTCTCAATTTGTTTAATATCCTTTCAATTTTATAAGTAGCTTTCAATCACATATTATGATATTTTAATGACTACACAGCATTGTATAACAGAAGAATTCTATTTTACTGAATTCTTTTAAAGGAATTTAATTTTTAGATTTTAAGCATTATAAATAATAGTCTGGTACACATATGTTTTGGGTTATTTAGAGTGAATTATCAAGTCTGGTTACTCTGTATAACTAAGGGGTTCCTCTGAAGGTATAAAGGTTTATTTCTGGATTACATGGCAGTCTGATCAGTGACTTAGGAAACTTAAGAAAGAATTTATTAGGTACATATTTATTAAAAAATTTATGCAGATCATTATGAAGTTTACTTCCCATTAAGAGTCTAGTTGAAGATGTATGGACCTATTTAAGCCATAGCTACAAATTGTCCAATTGTGTACAAAAGTGCTTTGTTGATTTTTAATGATAGCCTCATTTTGCATAGTGAAATATCCAGACTTTTGGACTTTCTCAAAAATGTCTTTCACCATTATTTGTAGTTCTCTTCAAAACTCATGTAATTTTGAAATCTGGCACTGATATAAGACATAAAACCTTACACTTGTGTGTGTAGTTGTTGTCCTACTTAAAGCTAACAACAGGTTTGGTACAAGACAGCAAATTTCTAACCTGTATGTTAATGTAATTATCTATTTGAATGTGCTAAGAGAAGCAAGGGTTAGTTGATTCTTTTTTTTTTTTTTGACACTCATCTCTATTTGCATGTTCTTTTGGGAAATTCGTGCACTATGATACTAAATGCGGTGTGGTAGAAATGCTGTGTGAAGGTTGTACAGAGTCAGGAATGGAAAACAAGTTGGGTAGGACTTTCTCTGATCTGTGTCACTGGCCAAGTCACTTAACTGAGCGGTAAAAGAGGAAACTGGGATGCTTTATATTACATGTAGAATATTAGACAAACTGATCACTCTGTCATGTGATCTAAAAATAAATAAATAAATAAAGAGCAAGGAAGTCCTTTGAATACATCAAGTCCAGGGACCATATAAGTCTATGTTTAGATGTCCACATGTAATCTTTAAAATAAGTTCAGTCCTCTCACAGATACTCAAAAGGTGCTTTTACCATTTTTCAATTAGAAATTAAATATCCTTACCAACCTCTCTCTCTGTTCATCCAAATAAAAATGATTTTCAATGTGACCCTAATACAATGAAGCAAACTAAATATTCATTTTATAAAATAAATATGTATTAAATGGTTTGGGAATTTAATATTTACTAAGTGTCTATTGCGTTTCCAGACTGTTTAAATGGCTCTAAATGAAGTAGTGGCAGAAAAAAGGAAAGGCAGTCCCTCCCCCACGACTTGGGGATGTATTCTGAGAAGCCAGAACACTACCCTACCCGATTTTCTTCATTTATCAACTCAGTCTGTTTTTTTCTTCCCAGAAATCTGTTTTCCAGGTGTGGGGCATTAGACAAAGACACTGTGCTCTGGGAAGCCTTGCTGTCTCACAGTGAGACCCAGGAGCAGAGGTAGAGCAGGAAGAGACCTGCACACAGTGGACACAGAGCCTGTGTCAGAGCAGCCTTCCAGAGTCCAGAGGAGAGGCCAGATAAGAGCTGCACCTATGCTGGGCAGTACAAGTAGGTGTCCGTCAGGAAATGGACATCTGACTAGGTAGGAGCTAGCTCAGTATGAAGCCTATGTCTCCAAATACATTTAAACAATTCAAATAGCCCAAGTGCATAGCTTAAGTCCCTTGTCTATCTGCAAATATTGCAAGTGTACACACAGCTCTGTGAGTGAGGATGGGAAATGGTGGCAAAATCAATATTATTAAATGATAATTATTATTTGGAGCTCAGAGAGACGCATTTGAGATGAAGGTAACAGGAGAAGATAAAACAAGGTTTGGTCTAGAATGATTTTTGAAATCTGAAATTATGATACATACTGAAGGCAGTAAATATTCGAAAGAGCCCCGGAATCAATGATAACTGAGGCCCAATTAATATACTTTTATCTTATATAGAAAGGACTAACAGAGAGCTTAGAGTATTGAAAAAGGAAGGAAGGTGGATGTGATTGTTGAGTAAATAATAAAGATCAAACATATACATTGTGGAGCTTTCCTGGCTGGAAAAGAAAAGGAACCATGATTATTACTGTAAAGATGACAAATATTCTCTATGCAGAAAAGAAAGTTCTGAGTATGGAGACCGTGCAGATGGAAAGGACTCCTTATGCCTGCAGGGAAATAACGAAGAGAAATTCACATGTGGAATAATGATGAAGCTCTTCAAAACAATAAGGGAAGTGAACCTTTCTCTCTTGGAAACCATGACTTAAAGAAACATGCGTAAGTTGATTTAGAACAAGGAGGCTCCCTCTCTTAGATCTACTTCCAAATATCCTGTATACATATTCCCCTAAAACCCAGCAAAATAGGAACTGACTTCATAAGCATCTCTACCAATGATAGACAACTTATCAGTGCTGGACTTTGTGGGGTTGTTTTCAATTTTTTCCCCTTTTCACTCTTGCAAAAATCAGTATAAAAATATACACACATACATATATATCCACACACACAAATATATATACACACACACACATAAATATACAGTGATGGTATTATTCCCTGGTAGAGCTGAAATGTGTCCTGTCTTCAGAATCTCAGGCTGTTCTCTTCTCCACCAACCTTCTATCCACTCCTGAGGTTCTTGACCCATGAGTTTCATTCTAACTCAGAGTTAAGATAATTTGGCATCAAGATTTGACATCTTCATCTTAAAAGTTAACATCATTTTAAGAACAGGTAGCTAGTTTGACTATCCTTTTATCTTAAAATGTATTTACAGTTTAGAATCATTTGTTTTTATTTTTTAATATTTATTTATTTATTGAGACAGAGTCTCACTATGTCACCCTGCATACAGTGCAGTGGAGTCACAGCTCACAGCAACCTCAAACTCTTGGACTCAAGCGATCCTCTTGCCTCAGCCTCCCAAGTAGCTAGGACTACAGGCACCTGCCATAGCACCCGGCTATTTTTAGAGGTGGGTGCTCGCTCTAGCTCAGGCTGCTCCCAAACTCCTGAGCTGAGGCAATCCACTGCCTTGACCTCCCAAGTGATGGAATCATTTGTTTTTGAAAGTAAAGGAGAGTACACACAGAATAGTCATTGTACTCAAGACTTTTTTTTTTTATTTTAGATTAATGTGAGGGTACAAATAATTAGGTTGCAATGTTTTTATCTGTTAGGTAAAGTTCCTCTTTTAGCTGGGTCCTGCACCCAAGGGGTGTGCCTTAGAGTGTGCCCATTAGAGCATATCCCTCCCTCCGATCCCTGCCTCCCTCCCTCCTTCCCCTTTCCCCTGCTTGAACTGAACTGAGTTTTTCTCTTATGTGGGCATATAGCAGATCATCTACTAGTTTCATATTGGTATTGTGTACTCAAAAGACTTTTTAATAAGAGTCATCCAGCTTGCTTAGGAAACAGTGCAGAATGGAATGGAGTTCTGCATCAGAACTAGTGACTCATGAACTTGATCGACAAGAAGTCACCTCCACAGTCATCTGTTTTTACCTCTGCACCTTGAAACTCATACAGAAAAATTTTCACTATAACCCCAGAATGTGTTTTCCCTGTCTTGGCTTGAATGTTCTAAAGTGTGCCACTGTGGTTATCGCACCTTTATTTAGCTTAGACCCACTAGCCCTGACTCTTTCTCCCAGGAAAGGACAAAGCAAGTCTCTGTATTTCTCTTCGTCAATTCCTCTGCAAAAACCACGCTTACTGCCCATCTGTCTGTACTTCCTGGGTTTTATTTTGTCCTGCTTGGTATCTAGCTATTCTTTGTATCAGTTGTTCTCAGATAAGAACAACCAGGGATTATCACAACCTCCAGGGACCTATAAACATAGGGATTTCCTAGACAGAATAAACATGATAAATCCAATTGTTCAGTTGCTGATTTATTGCATTTAAAACAAAATCCCTGTGTGATTCTGACTTGTAACGATTTAGAATGAACTACTGATTCGCCCAGCACACGTTCAGGAACACGCATGCACTTACTTCCCTCTGGCACGATGTCTCCGGGCTGACCTGCCTGCTGGTTTTCGTGCCCACCCAAGGCAACATTTCCTTCTCCTTATCTGTAATACTACCTGCATTTTAAGGCTACTGTGAGAATATGCATGTAGAATAGCAGCAGCCTAGGAGAAGCGTTTAATAAACAGATCTTCTCACTCTCTAGCACCAAAAATTGTCAGAAATTGCCCCTCTATCTCTGCAGAGAGAATGAGATTACCGTGGCTTCATCCCATTTTATGTGCTGATCTTCAAAGGGAAGGCAATATAAGGGTTCGATTACTTTATGGAATGACAAATTTCCAACTATCTCAGCAGAGAAAACAGTCTGTCCTTTGCCCAAGTCTTCGCTACTGTGAATTCCTCATTTAGTCTTTATCATCACCAAATGGAAAAAACCCCCAAAAAACAGTCCAGGAAAACAAGCCTCAGAATTTCTAGAGTGTTGATTCAGATCTGCCTGAGTCTGATGCCCCAAATTGGTCTTTGTTGCAGTGAGGGGAATCAACAGGTGGAAAGCGTCGTCACCAGCCTCCTGGCCCTGCTCATCACAGACACGTCTGAAGCACCCACCTGCGTGAGCCCCATTGAAACTTATTTCAACTGCAGAGAAACATAATGGGCATGGAAGAGGCCGTTCAAGTGCACGGAGGAGGCAGGCATTGCTGGCACTATTTTAAGATGATAATTAACCACCTAACATCGCAACCATCTATATATTACAGTCATTTGCTCTCCATCCTTATCTAATTCTGATTATTTCTTAAAAAGAGATTCATTTTGAAAATGCCCATTTCTTTAATGTAGTGGAAATACATTTTCAATTTTCTTTCTGTGTCAAACACATCCCCAATGAATCTGAGATTTAATTTACTCAGTAAGTTGCTGAATGTGGCAACCAAGATCAATGGATTAAAGAAAACGGTTCCCTCATCATCCCTTTCTTTTGCTTTAATTATTAGAATCAGTCATGAGATACCTGCACATAAAGAAAAAAAATAAAATGGGGAAATCTGTTCCAGGATAAAAAAATAACCAGGCAAGGTATAATCGCACCTAACAGTAGGATCGATGAATGCTCCTACAGTGCCGATAAATTTCACTGAGGGATACTTAAGAGTGAACATGGGCTTCTGGTTCTGTCTTGTTCCTAAAGCAATGCCTATCTCCAAAACTGTGCTTGTTAAAGCTCCACAAATCCCCCCCACGTGTCTCTTAAATGGAAGCTCATTCAAACCTGGTGCAAGTCTCCTCAACGAGATGGGATCCTTACTCTTGGAATCATACATATAGAAGTTGGGTCTCCTGTCCTGTGGTCATGTACACTGCATTCTCTCTGAGCTGATACTACTGATAAGTGCTATAATCACTTTCCCCACCACACTGCAGGTGTTATTCAACTTTATTTTCCTGAGAGCCCAGTTAGGTGTGCCAGTTTTCAGTCAGAGACGGCTGAGGTTATCTAGGAGTGGCGACCACCCTATCTGCCTTTCTGAGCTAGCCTGCAGATTGCAACAGGTTCAGTCCTTCTAAAACTTAAAGCAAAAAGCCACCAAACAAAAATAAATAAATACAGACAACAACGGCAACAAACTGGAGTGATCAAACATCTTCACTAGATCTGCAGGGCTACAAAATCCAAAGTCAGTCTAGGAGTTAGCAAACTTTTTTGTAAAACTCCACATAATAAATATTTTTGGACTTGTGGACCTTATGTCCTCTGTTGCAAATATTCAATTCTGCTGTTGTAGTATGAAAGGGACCATAAATAAGCCGTAAACAGCTGAGTGTGGCTGGATTCCAATAAAACTTTTTTCACAAAAGCAAGGAGTCAGCTGGATTTCACCTACAGGCCAAAGTTCTCCAAAATATCCTTTTGAGTTCCATGGTTTTTAATCATGATTTGGTCTGTGAAGCTTTCTATTCCAATAAAATCCTAAATGAACACTCACACAATGTTGCATGAAATGAAACGTCATTTATCAGTCTCAGGGTGTCCGTCTCCAAACCTGAGTTCTTTCAGTTCCTTCTGCCTGCATGTTCCTGTCCTGCTTTTTAAGCATAAAAAAGGATATTTCTGGGAAATATTTTCTGATTTTTCTTTAATAAAATAAAGAGTTCCTTTTTTTTTTCTACAAAACCTTTCTCACACAGTGTATTATCCACCCCCCCCCCTATTATTCACATGTTTTATATTTATCTGTAATATCCTGCCTCCCCAGTCTCAGACCTTCAGAAAGGATGCTCACTGCCTGAATCTTGGAGATGTTTAATATTTCTTGAATTCCACTGTGATGGTTATGTGTCTTTTATGCCCTACTGATGCATCTCTTCACAAAGACTTGTATGTGTCTTATAATTTTGGAGAAAGAGACCTACTTGATGCCCAACAGATATGGGCTAACTCTGACTTCTATACCTTGCCAGTTTGTTTCAAATGGTTAATCTCAGAATGTCCCAGCCCATCCACACACTTTGTGTTCCCTCACCACCTCCTTCCTAAATGCTTTGTTGATATTCCGAGCTGTGATAGAGTTTATTTTTTTTCTTTATGTGCAGGTATCTCATGACTGATTCTAATAATTAAAGCAAAAGAAAAGAGATTCATTTTGAATCTCTTTTCAAAGAGATTGATGAGGGAACCGTTTTCTTTAATCCATTGAATATGAATTTTTGCCTTATTCATGGTTTCATAAAAATTCCTCTAAAAATGTTTGAAAGATAATTATAATCCAAAACCTGTGTTTGAAAAAATGAGGATGTACCTTCACAATAAAAAAAAAAAAGCAGCATCAGATTGAAATGTTAGTGATAACAACTGTCAAACGTAGTACTTGGGTCAGTTCATAGTTAATAACATAAAAATAACAAATAAGCAAAAAAATGTTAATATCTCTCTTCTCTACCTCTAATAGGGGGCAACAGATAACTTTGGTGAAGAGAAAACTTTCATGAAAATAATTCTTACAAAGTTCCCAAAGCTGATAGCAACAAGAGCACGAAATGGAAGGTTCCTGCTGTTCTTTGTTTTGTTTTGTTTTGTTTTTTGAGACAGTCTTACTTTGTCACCCTGGTAGAGTGCCATGATGTCATAGCTCACAACAACCTCAAACTCTTGGACTCAAGATCCTCTTGCCTCAGCCTCCCAAATATCTGGGATGACAGATATTTGCCTGGCTGTTTTTTTTAGAGATGGGATCTCACTCTTGCTCAGGCTTGTCTCCATCTCCTGAGCTCAAGTGATCCACCCCTCTCAGCATCCCAGAGTGTTAAGATTACAGACACTACCCCCAGCCCACCTTCCTGCTTTTTAAGTGTATTTCCCCCTTCACTCCCTGGGCCTCTGACTGGGCTCCATTTTCCCAACTCTACATACTGACAATGACATCTGCCCCAGCCCCTGACATCAAGGATCTGGGCTGGCTGTTTTCTCTCTTTTTTCTTCACCTCACCCCTGGGCAATCCTCTGCCCTATAATGTCCAAATCTATGTCCAGGGCTAAACTACTTTTCCTCCTGAGCATTGGACTCACTCTCTTAAAGATGGGGTAGGAGAAGGGAGAAAGCAGCAGAACTTTAGCTGAGAATTGCAACAAAACCAGAGAGACCTAGACTAAGAGGAAAAGGTGAAAATGCAGAGAAAGGAAGGACTATGGCCACGTGAAGGCCATGGGTTGAACTTGGCCTAGGACCTTGGACTAGGTCTTCCGCTTTCAGAAAATCCCCTCCCATATCACGGACATAAATTATATAACTGTTCACACATCTGTTAGCATTTTCTTCTTGGCAGGTAATGAGCTTTTGAATAGTTAGGGCATTACTAATGACTAATAGTCATTCCTAGTTCAAATGTCCAGAATAAGCATGCAAGGACTGATGCATAAGACATTTAAAAATAGACATATATTATCAGGCAATGTAAAATAAATCACGTAGTTTGAAAAGAAAGACTCATTTTTTTTTAGGTACCCTGAGGGTTTGCATGAGCAATCTTTTTGTGGAAAATTTTGTAGTATTCTAGATGAGTCAATGTTCGAGTTCCCATCAGCAAAGAACATCCTCACCCTTCACCGTGAACCCAGGGCATGTTCTGTACCGTGACTCTGGGATGATCTGCATGGTATACAGAAAAGCAGGCCTGGACACACATGCCCTCCAATGCCACACTGGGAGTTCTCTAAAATAGTTTAGCCAGGTCACCTAACTTGAATACTATTTATTACACAGGGAGCCTATTTCTGGAGTCCATTTTGTTATTTTTAAATGCCTTCATATCACTATTGACAACATATTTCTAATGTTTATTATGTTAATTAGCAAAACATCTGGGGTTGACCAGAGTTAAAGATAACTGAGACCCCTCATCGCCATCTGTGGAACGTGTATTTCTGATCCAGACAAACAACAGCCTCTCCTGGTTATCTCAAACTGTTACATATGTGATACCACAGTGTTTATACTGAAGGATCTAAAGAAAGTAATAGGGACCCTAAATCTCCTGCTTCCCTTCTTCCTCTTGGTCTTTGGAGCTCTTTTTCTGGGCAACATTTTTCTGTTCAGCTGACTAAGCAATCCTCACTTGTGGTTATCAGTCAGTTTAATGAGATTGTAAAATACAAAGGTTCTAAACTTGCTCCTGGGAGTGGGGAATAATAAGTTAGACCTTTTAAAGTAGAATGCTACATTTTCTCTTCTAGGGAAGTGGTGGAGAACAAAGCTACTAATGCTAAACGATTTCTTACTTAATAATTCATCTTTTTTGCATATAAGTAGCACACTTTTTTTTTACTTCCCATCGCATTGACAGGGTTGTAATTCTCAGCTTTTATGAGAAAACTGAGAGTAAGCTGAAGAGAAGACACACAGTCATTATAGCTGTGTTAAGAAAGAGGAGGAAGGAATAAGAAAGCCAGAAGGGACAACCGAAGACGTCTTTATGAAGAAAAGCTTTGCAGAGGAGAGACATTAGGAACAGACAGTGATTAGGGAGATGGTGATGGGAAGTGTGTGCACTCAGTGAAGTCACAGGATGGAATCGGGCCAGGTTTCCAAGAGGAAGCAGCACAGGGAGGCCTCGTGCTCGCGGTTATGTCGTGCTGGTGAAACAAGCATGCAATCTGTTCCCCTGGAAAGTTTCTGTTCTGAGAAGTGGCCTATTTGATAATTAAAAAGGAATTATGCAATTAGAGTAGCACCATTGTGAAACCTCTAACTAGTGGATGGTTAGCAACGGTTATAAGCGTTACAGGAAGAAAGAAAGGCAGACACCGTGAGGCTTCTGCAAGGGTTACAAAACCTTAATGTCCTCTTGTCAAAATGAAGTCAAACTGGAATCTTGCTAGGGCCTCATTCAGATCAATTTATCAGTTTATGGGAAATTGCAAGGATGATGGCACTATACTGCCGTCAGTATAACCCCCACCGAGGTCACCTCTACACAACAGGCATTTCCATTTCCTCAACAAAATAATGCCAAAAGAGGAAATCTGTGCAGGAGGAACTTCATACGAAAGAGAGGAAGAAGTGCTCAATTAGTTAATATACCCCCCACCTTTATTTTTTTTGGCCAGGGCTGGGTTTGAACCTGCCACCTCCAGCATATGGGGCCGGGCCCTACTCCTTTGAGCCACAGGTGCTACCCATTCCCTTTTTTTAAAATTATTTCTTATTAAATCATAACTTTGTACATTGATGCATTATGAGGTTCAGGGTACCGCTTCAATATACAATGTGAAATGTTTACATTGAACTAAATAACACATCCATCACAATTATACTCATTTCTTAACAGTTTTGAAATGTGCCATTGCATCATGCACATTAGGTGAGGTCCCCCCCAAATACCCTCCCTCCTTCCACATCCTCCCCTCCCCTCTCCTCTCTCTCCTCTTCCCTTCTACTTTCTGGACTATAGTTATGTTTTGCCATTGGTATGAGTATGTAGGTGGTTATATATTGATTTTATAGTAGTATTGAGTACATAGGATGCTTTTTTCCCATTCTTCAGATACTTTACTAAGAAGAATATGTTCCAGCTCCATTCAGATAAACATTAAAGATGTGAAGTCTCCTTCCTTTTTTATGGCTGCGTAGTATACCATGACATACATATGCCACAATTTGTTAATCCATTCATGAGTGAATGGGCACTTGGGCTGTTTCCATGTCTTGGCTATTATGAATTGGCCTGCAATAAACATTCTGGTGCAAATGTCTTTGTTGCAAAATAATTTCTTTTTTTTTTTCCATTTTTGGCTGGGGCTGGGTTTGAACCTGCCACCTCTAACATATGGGACCAGCACCCAACCCTTTTGAGCCACAGGCCCTGTGCTGTAAAATAATTTTTGATCATCTGTGTATATACCTAGTTGAGGAATTACAGGATTGAACAGTAGGTCTACTTTTAGTTCCCTGAGTGTTCTCCAAACTTCTTTCCAAAAAGGTCATATTAGCTTGCATTCCCATCAGCAGTGTAGAAGCATTCCCTTCTCTCCACATCCATGCCAACATCTATAGTTTGGGGATTTTGTGATGTGGGCTAATCTTACTGGAGTTAGATGATATCTCAAAGTCATTTTGATTTGCACCTCCTGGGCAATTGAAGCAACACCAAAAATCCATTACTGGGATATGATCAAACTAAAAAGCTTTTGCACAGCTAAGAGCAAAGTAAGTAAAGCAAACAGACAACCTTCAAAATGGGAGAAGATTTTTGCAGGTTATGCTTCTGACAAAGATCTGATAACTAGAATCTATAGAGAACTCAAACTAATCAGTAAGAAAAGAATAAATAACCCCATTTCTATATGGTCAAGAGACTTGAACAGAAACTTCTTTGATGAAGACAGGCACATGACCTACAAACACATGAAAAGATGCTCATCATCCTTAATCATCAGAAAAAATGCAAATCAATATGTCCCTTTTGTATCCTCATTCAAATAACCAAACTTTTAAAGGGAAATTTGGGGCCATCGGCAATATGAGACCACAGATTGGAATTTTCAACTTCAGAATGATTTTTTGTAAATTTCTGATTAACAGGAGGGCACAAATGTTTAGGTTATGTTGTTTTTAAGGCAAAGTTCAAGTTGCAGTTGAGCTGAACACCTACACATTGTACACATTAGGCGAGATCCCACTAATCACCTCTCCTTCCACCCTCTCCTTGCCCCTCCCCCTTGCTAGACTATACTTGTGTTTGTCTTTCCTGTGGGTGTCTAGGAAGGCAGAATGAATTTTTCATGATGAAAATGATATATTTATGGTTATGTTTATGAGAATTCACATCTTTCGAAGAACAATCCTTGCATTCCTGGTATGAATCCAACCTGACTACAGTGAATTATCTTTTTGATAAGCTGTTGGATTCAGTTTTCTTATGTTTTTTTTTTTATTAAATCATAGCTGTGTACATTAATACTATCATGGGGTGCAGTGTGCTGTTTCCATACACAATTTGAAATACTTTCATCCAACTGGTTAACATAGCCTTCATGTCATCATCTTAGTTATTGTGTTAAGACATTTATATTCTACATTTAGAGAGATTCACATGTACCCTTATAGGATGATGATTTTTGTGTTTGTGTTCATCAGAGACATTGGCCTATAGTTTCCTTTATTTATTTATTCAGATATGTATGCAAGTTTTTATGTGTTTATTCATTTATCTTGGTACTGGTTTTGTCTGGTTTTGTATCAAGGTAATGCTGACCTCATAGAAGGTGTTAGGCAAAATTTTTCACTCAATTTTTTAGAATAGTTTTAGAAGGATTGGTATTAGTTCTTTGCATGTTTAGTAGAGTTAGGCTTTGAATCTATCTGGTCTTGGGCTTTTGTTGTGAGACTTCCTGTTACTGATTCAATTTTGCTTCTTATTATTGGTCTGTTCAGGTTTTTTATTTATTCCTGATTCAATCTTGGTAGTTCTATGTTTCCAGGAATTGGTGCATTTCCTCAGGGTTTTCCACTTTGTCATCAGATAGCTGGTCATGATAGTTTCTGACGATCTAGTGTATTTCTGTGGTGTTAGCTGTAATGTCTCTTTTTTTATTTCTGATTTTATTTATTTAGGGCTTCTCTCTTCCTGTCTTGGTTAGTGTATCTAGTAGTTTGATTTTTATTTTTCTGAAAAACTGACTTTTTATTTTGTTGATTCTTTGTATATTTTTTAGTTTCTACTTCATTTAGTTCTTCTTTGATCTTTATTAATTTTATTGTTGTTGCTGATTTGGGGTTTGAATTGTTATTGATTTATTAGTTTCTTGAGGTACATTGTTAGATTGTTAGTTCACAATCTGTCTTATTTTATTATTATTATTATTATTATTATTTTTTGGCTGGAGCTGGGTTTGAACCTGCCACCTCCAGCATATGGGGCTGGTGCCTTACTCCTCTGAACCACAGGTGCCACTCCAATCTGTCTAATTTTTGACATAAACAGTTATTGTTATAAATTTCCCTCTTAATTCTGTTTCTGCTGTAACCTGTATGTTTTGGTATATTATGTTTCCACATCCATTTGCTTCAAGGGTTTTTTTTCTACCTTAATTTCTTTGTTGATTCTGAAACTAATACAGCCACTATGAAAAACAGTATGGAGATTCCTTAAAAAACTAAAAATATAGAATTACCATCTATTCAACAATCTCACTAGTGGGTATCTACCCCAAGGAAAAGAAATTAATATATCAATGGGATGCCAGCCCTCACATGTTTATTATAGCACTGTTCACAATAACATAGAAATGAAATCAACCTGTCTATCTAGGGATAAATGGATAAAGAAAATGTGCTTCATATACAGAATGGAATAGTATTCTGCCATAAAAAAAACAATGAAATCATGACTCTTGTAATAACATGGGGGGACTGCAGATCATTATCTTAAGTGAAATAAGCCAAGCACAGAAAGACAACTAAATATTGTGCGTACTCACCTGTATGTGGGAACTAAAGGAATTGAACACGTGAGTATAGAGAGTGGAAAAGAAAATAACCGTTAATGGGAAAGATGAGGAGGGGGAATGGGAGAATATAAAGAAAAGTAGAGTAAATGGTAAAATCTTCAGTAATATAAAAGGAATAAATTCAAAGTTTGATAGAAGAGCTGGTTGATAATACTTAAAAAAATGTATCATGCTCAAGCGATGGACACCCTAAATACTTTCTTGATCACTATATATTAGATGCATGTAAAAAAATATTTCACAGGGCGGCACCTGTGGCTCAAAGGGGTAAGACACCAGCCCCATATACCGAAGGTGGCGGGTTCAAACCCAGCCCCCAGCCCGAAACAAAATATGTATATATATTTCACATACTTATTACATTTGCACAGATAGAAAACAATTCTTATGTCTTAAAATGTATTTAGATATTTACAAAACAAAAAATGCCATTAGGTCTGCGATTTCCATAAAATAATTTGAAGAGGAGAAAGGAACTGTGAGTATTAATAAACCCAGATGGGCCCTCTCATCACATCTTGTCAGAAATTCTGGAGCTGGTTGTTAGGCGCATTGGTTTTAGTACGTTTATACCACTATTCTCTCTCTCTCATATATACACATTTATGTCCACAGTAAAATGACAAAAAAAACCCTGAAGAGCATTCAAGGGGCTGATTCTGTATTGGGTATTTGGTATTGTTATTTTTTAGTTTTGCTTTGTTTTATTAATTTACACAAATATAAAGGCCTTCCTCTACATCTGTACCCTCAGCTGGCCCCTTCCCTTTCTGGCCCGGTTCTAGGCAGGACGGAGTCTAAGTCTTTGGTAGGTCACAGGTAACTTCGGGAGCATATTTGTACTTATACATATCAGAAAGGGAGTGCAGGACAGAGTCCACGATTCCCGTAGGATGAGGCTAAAACTGAGGGCACTGCCATCTAGAAGGCAAGCTAGCAAAACACATGACAATTTTCAGAAAACGAATTAATCAATTAATAATTGTTTTGCAGCTATAGCATGTGAATGACTAGAGCCGCAGTTCTCAACCTGTAGGTCGCAACCCATAGGAACTGTATTAAAGGGCTACAGCATGAGGAAGGTTGAGAACCGCTGGACTAGAATCTGAAAAATGCAGGCCCGTTCTCCCATGGAGCAGGACCGGGCCAACATGTTGGTTGTGAATCTGTCTCAGAACTACTTGCTCATCTCACTCACCCTTGAGAGTCTTCAGAGGAGCCCTCCCTGACAGCTGCTTCTCTCTCTCTCTGTATATATGTGTACGCACACATACATCAGCCACGTACACACACACGTACACATACGCACATAGGTACATATATCTCTCCCTTATGCTTCCCTTGCTCTCTTCTCTATTGATTATCCTCAACACCATATCAAATCAGCAACTTTAAAAAATTTTGTTTTATTGTCTATTTTCTATCTTTCTTTATAACGCTGTAAGATGCCTTGTAGTGCTCTACAACACTATCTGGTTCGTGTCACCTGACACAGTAAATGGCATCTGTACTCGTATAAAGGACACGATCATTTCAGTTGAATAAATACTGAGTGCCTGACTGGATTGGGGTAGGAACATCCCAGAGATGAGAGGAGATTTTAGTGCACCCGCATTTGGGAGCTGCCATGCTTCTCCACACCTTCAGGACACCTTCCCACCTGCACAGAATCCCCTCCTCAACACGTCTTCATTCGGCTCCTGCCTTGACATCTTCCAAAATGCAGCACAAGGGGTCTCCCTTCCAGAAAGTTTCCCTTGCTCACAGTACAGAAGCACTTGAAGTCCATGAGCTTTCCTTTAATATGTAACATTTTATACTGTACCAGGATAAGGAGTGCGCCAGTCCATTTTCTCCGGCAGACTGTAAGCTCCCTAGAAGTCACTTGTATTTGCGGCGCCCATTTAGAGTGCATCATGTGTGGACAGGAGCTAGTGTAGGCTGGCACTTCAGAGGAGGATTTGCAATGTCCTGCAGAGACGATGAGAAGCTGGTTTGGGAAATGTCTAGATAGAAACCAGCAGCTTAGAGACAGGATATAAATAAAGCTAAAACACAGCTACAATTATCCTCAAGCCATAGCTATCTAACCCGTGGGCTGTAACTTTTTCTCATCAAAACTCCCCCTTAGTGTCCTTTGATCTGTAGTTTAGTGCCCCACTGTCCTTCCTTGAACAAGAGGCTGCCTAGTTAATTGAAACATGAGACTAATTCCTTTTGGCTTTTACTTTGTACATGCACTTCTCTCAAAGTCCTCCCCCAAAAAAAGGCCTTGAGAATTCAGTATAAGGAGGTGCCTATCTGCTTCACAAGAGGCTGATACGATGTCCTCTCTCCTGATCAAGAAAGAGAAATTGCAGGCCTGTGAATTTATCATGCCTTCCCTCCCTTTTTCTGCTGATCCTGGGTGGTTGGGTAAAGTATCTGCTTGGGAAACTCCCAGTCCGCCCTGTGGGGCTCCGTCTCACCGTCCCTTGCTACAGACTTGCACCCCAGTATTCCTAGGCAGACCAGGGGAACACACCCTGATTGTTTCCTGAGAACACCAGAATCCTCTTCATGTAGTTAATTGCTATTTATCTGCCCGGTATCCACGCTTCCCTTTTTCCTTTGTAACAGACCCTTACATTAAGATGGAAGTGCTAGGCTAACCTACAATTTTACATTTCCAAAACTGGATGTCTGATTGCCCCTCCCAGAGTACTACTTAGTAAACTTGTAGCTTGCAAATCTCTGTCTTAGGACCTGCCTCTATCACTGGCGCTTAAAAGGTCCCAGGGAGGACTTTCCTGACACCTGCTTCTCCTCGACCCACCCCACATAGGGAGGCCAATAATGGATGCAAAGAAGCCAGTAACAGGGAGAAGACTGATACAATTGGAAGCAGAAACCATTTTGTATTACCCTGTTTTCTTTTTCTTGTTATCTGGAATGTGGCCATGATAGCTGGAACTCCAGCAGCCATATGAAGCCTCTATAAAGTGAGGTGCAGGGGTCAAGGAGAAAGGCATTTTGCAATGGTCTGTCTATGAGAAATACTGCACTCCTCACCATTCCCCATCTCCCCCAGCCTCTGAGGAATCACAGTGCTTCAAAAATGCAGCATGTTGTAAGAAGTGTGTTCATCCTTGTTTTTTTTTTTTTTTTAATCTCACAGAACACTTAAACCTATAGTTAAACTTCCATGGAATACTTAAATTACATTGATGAGGAAAAAAGTAAAAAAGCAAAACATACTTACTATGCTTTGAACTTCTTTTGAAAATAATTTAACTGATAATCTTTAAACATTTATGTGGCACACCTAATATCCTCTCAGGGCACACTAGTGTGCCTCAGCATATAGGGTAAAAAAGCACTGTTCTGAGGGCTCTAAGGGGATAGCTGGGAAGTTAGACAAAAACAAATCCTTGTGTGCTGTGTGACCTTGAGGACTATCTATACCCAACCTCTCTCAACTTCAGTTGTTTATCTCTGATTCAGGACAGTACTTCTCCTGTTGGTATCTTGGGGAGCATTATGTGGGATGGCTCCCTCTAGCTCACTGCAGCCCACATCCACAGATCCCCCACTGCCTCCCAGCTCATCAGTGTTCATGAAGCAGGCCCACTCTTTTGGAGGCCGCTACACCAAATTAGATCAGAAGCTGGCCAGGAGCTCACACCTGTAATCCTAGAGCACTCTGAGGCCGAGGCAGGTGGATTACTTGAGCTCAGGAGTTTGAGACTAGCCTGAGCCAAGAGCAAGATTCTGTCTCTAAAAAATAGCCAGGCATTGTGGTGGGCGCCTGTAGTCCCAGGCACTCAAAAGGGTGATGCAAGAGAATCACTTGAGCCCAAGAGTTTGAGATTGTTGTGAGCTATGATGCCGTAGCACTCTACAAAGAGTGACAAAGTGAGAGTCTATCTCAAAAAAAAAAAAAAAAGTGTTTCTGGGTACTGTCCTTGTCCATAGGAAATGGTCAGCAGTTAGTGGCCACCATACAATGTACACAGCACTTGTTAAATGAATGAAGAAATGAATATACAGAGAACTTAGGGGTTTTGACAGACACTGGAGGTCATGAAATCAAAATTGAAGCCACATAGTCTAGGGGGACAAGTGATGGTGTCTTTAGTAGAGAAGGCTTCTAAGAGAGAGACAGTAGATGATATATCCACTCTGTAAGGAACTGTGCACATCATCATGAGGAATCTCTACAACATCTAATCAATAAGAAACCAGAAGTTTACAAATGCTAAGAACTTTGCATGAAGTCACATAGCCTATCAGTAGCAAATTTAATCTTTCAATCTGTTTTTTGTCAGAAACTGAGGTCCATACAGCCCAATAATTCCTCCTTCCTAAGAGATTAAATGTGGTCCTAGCAATGGTTACTATGATGTCATGACTTATCTATGGTGTCCAGTTGGGGCCAAATACAAATCTCAATATTGCTGTGGAGGTGTGTCTTAGATGTAATTTATGTAGACCTTGAGAAAGGAAGGTTATCTTCCATAAGATGGGTAAGCCATATACCATCAGTTGACAATCTTAAAAGAAAAGATTGCTTTCCTGAGGAAGACTAGACTCTGGAATTCTCCTCGAGACTACAATATAGAAATGTCCCCTGAGTTTCCAGTCTGCTGTTCTATAGAATCCAAACTCAAGATTGCAACATCAGCTTTCATCAGAGTTCCCAGCTTGCCAAGCTCTTACTATTGTAAGAATCAATTCTGTAAAATCTTTCTTTCTCTATTGTGTTTCTTTGAAGAACTTTGACTAGTACAGTCATTGTATTCTATGTTCTAACATATCAGTGCAGATTCATGTAATTTTGATCACTTTTAGCAAGTGAAAGAAAACTGCATGGAGTTAGCAAAGTTAGCAAAGAGAGAGCTGAATTGCCTGCCTTGCAGTCAACACGCTCATTCCCTTATGCAAGTCACCCAATCCAGGAGGCACCAGTTCCCAGGTGATCCAGGCACTGTAGCTAGTTTTAGAAAACCATTGACCTGACTCTTGAGAGACACTGTGTTTACTCTAGCAAGAAATCCCAGACAAATTTGCGACGAAATTGATGAAACCATTACAAATGTCCAAACCCTTGGAAACAAAAGGTCCACAGACTTATTAAGAAGCCTAACTTTATTGCTAAGAGAACATTAGTAGTCACCATCTTCTTTATTTTGCATCTGAATGATGATGACCCAGAGAGCAGGTGACCAGACCAGGATCACCCAGGGAGCTTGCAGAGAACAGAACAGATTACCACTGTATGAATTTTCAGTATGTGCTCTGTAGCAGCCAGCCCATGATAAATGATGTCACTTCTCCCACTTTCCAAGAGGAGCAATGTTTTATGCCAGGGCTGCTGTCATCCTTGAGACTGAAATGCGTGATTGGGAGGCCTTTTACGGGGAGTAGGTCATTGGCGGGAAATGCCAAATACTGATGTGTCTCCTCAAGGAACTTTAAGCAGCGCCTCCCAAATGTCAGTAGCTCAGGGAGGATGGTATTCAACTGCTCAACTTCAAGACACACCTGCCCTAATAGTAAGTGTTTAAAAGAGCCTCTTAATAAAACGGAAGGTAGAGCCTCTTTTATTTGTCTGTACTTTTAATTTTTCTTTGCTGGGGTGCTTGCAGTGTGGATCCAGGCCTGGCTGATGTGAAAGCTGGTGTTATGTGCCCATAGGGTGAGCCCAGGCGCCATTGTGACTCACTGCCGCTCTGTGGGACACCACAGGCATTTGACTGCTACTCAGCCCCTCAGTAGCTGCTTCTGTGTCTTAGGAAGGCTGTTCCAGGAAACTCTTAATTTTACACTTGATAATAAGATGACGTTTCCCTCAGACAGGCTTACAAGACTCTAAACACAGGGATGTGGTTTGGAAGTGCAGAGACCGAGATCTTTGTAGAGGTGTGTCAGTTTCCATTTCACTTGTGCCCTGTGTGGTCTTGAGCAAAACATATATTTTTCCTCTCAGAGTCATAAAAAGAGGAGGAGACCTTTAGCTTTAAGAATTTGGAGGGAGGGTGATTGGAGGGATCGCTTCTATGGTTTATTTTACAAGGGTACAAGTGAATCTTTCTAAGAATAGAATATAAACATCTTAACACAATAACTAAGAAAATGACACAAAGGCTATGTTAACTGGTTTGATGAAAATATTTCAAATTGCCTATGAAAATACCACACTGTACCCCATGATTGCGTTAATGTACACAGCTATCATTTAATAAAAAAAAATTTCTGCATGTATGTAAACTACCCAGAACATGTGCCACATACTCTAAGTACTTCTTTGCTATGAAACTAATGGTTCTGCCTATTCTATTTTTAAGTCTTCCTTGGACAACAAAGCCCCCAAAACAACTTCCAGCTGAACAGATTGGGTTGTCTGAACCCGATCGCCCAGCTTCATAGCAGATGCATTTTAACCATTAAGACTCGCACAATGGCAGGACTGGTATAGTAACAATGTTTGAACGTGACCTCATCTAGTTATTATGTTAAGATTCTTCCTGGAAATTTCAGTCTCAGGTTATGAGAAAAAATATAAGTTGAAATCTGGAAATGCATAGAAGTTACTCCCCAACTTTGTAGTAGATGGTGGAGGGTCGCGTGGCGTTACACTGTGTAACATACACTGCTCCCTTCCTTTATTCGCTTACTGAGAACTTTCTCTGAGTGAGGCACTGCTCAAGGTGCTAAGGATATAGCAGTGAGAAGATGATGCATCTGTTTGTGGGGGGATGGGAGGCTGCATTATAAGAACATAGAGATGCAAAACGAAAATACAGTACCAGCAAAGAAAAAAGCGGAAATACTATGGGATGATAATAAAAAGTGCAGAGAAGAAATGATCCCAAGGTGATGTGAGAGAGGGAGGGGAAAAGGAGGGATGGCACTTGATTAGGACATCAGAGAAGGCCTCTTTGGAGATGTCACAACTGGCATGAAGCAGAGGTTAGCGGTGCCAAGACTGGAAGGTACTCCAGAGAGGAGGCACAGGATGGTTCCTTAAGAAGACCAGGATCATGACGATAGAGTGAGGAGACATGGAAAAGTAGAGGGCCCCAGAAATTCTTAGAGTTCAGCACCTCTCCCTTGAGAACATCTTCAAATGAAACACCAACCCTGAGAAAAGTAGCAGAAGACATTAACAAATAGAAGAATGTACCATGCTCGTGGCTGGAAAGGATCAACATTGTTAAAATATCTATACTACAGAAAAGAATCTATAGACTTAACAAAATCTGCAGTGAAGCACCACTGCCATACTCTGAAGAACCTAAAAAACAGTTCTTTGTTTTATATGGGACCAGAAAAAACTCCAAATAACCAAAGCAATTCTGAGAAATAAGAACAAAACTGCAGGCATCATGTTATCAGACCTCAGATTATACTATCAAAACACTATGATAGCCGGCTGAGGTGGCTCTTGCCTGTAACCCTCGCACTCTAGGAGTTTGAGGTGGATGAATTGCCTGAACTCCCTGGTTCAAGACTAGCCTGAGTTAGGGTGAGACCCTCTCTAAAAGTAGCTGAACATTGAGGCGGTGCCTGTAGTCCCAGCTATTTGGGAGGCTGAGACAAGAGAATTGCTTTATCTCAAGAATTTGAGGTTGCTGTGAGTTCTGACACTATAGCAACTATACTAAAATTCTGTCTAAAAAACAAATAAGACAAAACAAAACAAACAACAACAACAACAACAAAAATCCCAGCATGGTACTAGCACAAAAATAGAGACAGATCTATGGAAAAGATTAGAGAACCTAGAAATAAAAGAAGCTACAAATTGCTGCCTGGTCTTTGATAAACCAAACCAAAACATACACTGAGAAAAAGAATCCCTATTTAATACCATAAATGGTGCTGGGAGAACCAGTGAGCCACATGTGAAAACCTGAAACAGGACCCAGACCTCTTGCCACTTACAGAAATTAACTCATTTTAGATAAAAGATTTGCATCTACAACACAAAACAGTAAATACTCTAGAAGAAAGTATGGGAAAAACTCTTGACAATATCAGCCTGGGAAAAGATTCTGTGAAGAAGACACCACTGGCAATTGCAGCAATGCCATAAATAAATAAATGGGACATTATTAAGGATACTGGCTCTTTCAACACTGGTATCTTACTGTCTTAGCGCCTCAAACTAGATTCTGTCAGTAAGCACATGTTATAAGAAGTTAGTATGAATTTATGTTGGTACAAAACTGTATTGAAAATCCATGCATAGTTTTTTCATAATACACATTTTCCATGAATTTTTAAAGTTCCCATCCTTTTATACACAATTGAATAAAAGCAACTTTCAAGGCCAAACCCACTGGAAATGGGGATATATATAATTCTTTAAAGGGAGTGAATGTTTGAAAACAAAAATATAATTCGTCACAGGTGATCAAATGAACAGAACTTAGAAGTTCATGGGTGGGGGGAAAGGCAAAGTGGTCAGGGGTCCAGGGAGAGTGATTGGACAGGAGGAGCAGCCTAGGATGACTTTGGTGCCTTTTGATGGCACAAGTTGACAGGGAAGCCCAGTGGTAAACAAATTGCTGAATATAAGAGTCACCCATGTCCAGCATAAGTCAGAGTAGACTGGAGCACGGAAGTAGTGAGTTCACTTTTGAACAGACTGATTTCCAGGGACTTGTTCAGTAGGACTGTGGCCTTGTGGGCCTTAGGTTCATATGTGGTTAAATCTATTGACACGGGTTTGTTTTTGATCAAATATAATAACTGCTTGATATTTATTTGTGATTCAATTCTATTTAATTTTCATATTAATAAACATGGTAAAATCTGTTTGTGGGTGGGGCACCATATTCTTCCATAAGAGAAGCAGGACGTAGGGTCGGGGAACAGGAACTGCATTCCACGTTTTCACTCATGTTCCATGTTCCGGGTGTTTTCAACACCTACAGTTACACACCTACAGTAGGAATGTGGAAACTGAACCTCAATCTCTAGTCCCATCTCAGTACAGAATATAATTTGGGGCAAGCTTGTCTCTGGGTCCCAATTTCTCCATCTGATTTGTCAAAGCACTATGAGGACAAAACCTCACTTTTGAGTTGCAAACACACATGCATCCCTGACACTCAGAGCAGCCCTTGACAAGTAGTCAGCGATAGGAAATGTTTGTTCAGTTAGTTGAATTACATAATAGGCACAATGATTTGTGTTATTTATTTCATGGTTGCACTGAAGCTCATGTTTAATTGCGGATGTACTGGTGAGCGTCATTTAGTTTTCTAATTCTCGAGTGTCACTGTGAAATAAACCAGGCACCCTCTAAGAGGAATATGGCTAAGAATGCTTGGGAAAGAGTTCATGGGAGAGGGGCCTCAAAGAATGGGGTTGTTTTCGTTAGACAGTGAAGAGTTAAAAAGAAAAAGACTTACAAACGTGTGCTCAATTTTTGGCCATCCAGCACAAGTCCTGCTAACCCCGTGCATTCCCCAGCCGACCAGCTACGCTGAAGGAGCAGGTTTACATGAGAGAGCTAGACATTTGGATTTATAAAGCTTGGGTTTAATGGAATTGTATGAATGCTTAAGTACATTATTTTGTAGATCTACTTTTGTGCTTTTAATTTTGCTGTTTCTGTACTCTTGTTTTGTC
Source organism: Galago senegalensis (assembly GCA_963575145.1). Taxonomy (NCBI): domain Eukaryota; kingdom Metazoa; phylum Chordata; class Mammalia; order Primates; family Galagidae; genus Galago; species Galago senegalensis. Next base: position 56,647 of record CAUYTI010148283.1, read on the forward strand.
AATAAAGTTTCTGAAATGAATGCACGGTACTTCCCCAGGCCACTATTCCATAACTTTAAATAAAACCTGTGCCAGAATGAATCTTTGCAGCACTTAATCTCAGCGGCTTGTGCTTTTAATTATTCCGCTTGCCATTTTATTTTGCTGAGCCTGCATGCTCAAAGAAATGGAAAAAAATGATGAACAGCAAAATTAAGCATAAATACATATTTATATGTATATATTTTGCACACCAATACACATGCACACAAGACATATTATTTTTAACCTGTATAGCAAAATTAATGAAGTCCTGACATTGATTTTAGTTCTCCCTAGATTTAGAAAATAGATGCAAACCTACCTGAGAGTGACTGAGAAAAATATCACAGCCCTAGTCCTTCCCAGACCCTCTTGTCGCACACCTTCATCTGTCCCACAGCACCATCAGTTTGACTTTATTGTAGCGAATGTTTCCCAAATATCTCTAGACATGTGCTTCCTTCCCTCGCTGGCATCTCATCCTCTTCATACGACCCCTCACGGGGTCAACCTCCCCTTTCAAGTCATAGAAGGAGCTGTCAACATTCTGCATCACGCTTTTCCTTTAGATGAATATTGATGACCTGAATGGAGAGATTCAATTCAGTGTCTGAGTTGACAAAACTTAATTTTCCCTCACTTCAAAATTTCAAATTGAAGTATAGTTTAATAAATCTTAGGTTACAGATTAGATGCGAAGGTTCATGTGACTCAGAACTTGAGGCACAACGGAGGATTGTTGAGATGGAAGAGACATCCAGACCACAGGCGGGGAGAAGTTCTGCGTGTAGAGAGGAAAGTGTACACGGCACAAATAATGAGAGGCACACAGGAAGAGGACGTGCATGCGGCCGTGTTCTGTTGCTGCCGTGACTTTATTTTTGTTGTCCAAAACAAAGTTGGTGTTTGTAGACAGAATAAAGTTAAGGTTCCCAGTTCTGTAGGTCGGAGGGATGACTTGCCACTCACTGGGCTCAAGTCAAGGTGCTGGCCAGGCTGTGTTCTTTCCTGGAGGCTCTGCCAAGCACACGCATCCCACTCATGCAGGTAGATGGTAGAATTCAATTCCACGTCACTGTGATGAAGTCGCTGCTGGCTTGTTGGCTGTCAGCCTGGAATCCCTCTCAGCTCCTGAGGCCACTTGCAGTCCTCAGATCACAGACTTCAAAGCCAGCTGTGATGGGTGGAGTCCTTCTCACATTTCAGGTCTTTCTCCCTTTCCCTTCTGCCCTATTTGTCCTGTGCTCTTTTTTCACAGCCAGAAAAGTTCTCTGCCTTCAAAGGCTCATGTGGTTAGATGTGGGCTAATTTATAATCCAGATTAGTTTCCTTTTATAGTCCTTGCCTTCATTACGTATACAAAGTCTTTACACACCAGTCCCAAGGTTGGTGTTTCTCTGAATAACCAGAGGACTGGAATTTTGGAGGGCATCTTTGGAACTCTGCCCATCACAGGCAGAGGGAACAGAGAGAGAGACAGAGAGGCAGAGCAGAGATGAGAGGGATGGTCACGGGAGCTGACCAGTAACATCTCAGCCCATGGTTCAAACCCTGAGCACTTTTTCCCCGAGTGTCTAATGAGATGTTCATATATCTTTGCAATATCATTTTTATTTTCTTAGGCTTAAAGGTGTTCTGGTAGCAAAATTTTAAAAATATACTCTCCATGTCAGACTTTTTGGCACAATTAAAATTTCCCAATGTTGAATAACAATCTAATGTTTAAGGAAGTGTACCCTGGGTTAGGTGTGCAACCCCGGGTTAGGTGCGCATCCCCGGGTTAGGTGTGCAACCCCGGGTTAGGTGCGCATCCCCGGGGTAGGTGCGCATCCCCGGGTTAGGTGAGCATGCCCAGGTTAGGTGCGCATCCCCGGGTTAGGTGTGCAACCCCGGGTTAGGTGCGCATCCCCGGCCAGGCTTCCTCATACACCAGACGTTTGACTTCTCGGAGCCTCGGTAAGATGATACCATGTACAAAGATGTAAAAATACATAAGTGCAAAAATAAGAATTATTATTAGCAGCTAACATTATAAGGCTCAGTTGAGGACCTTATAATTCCTGATACTTGGTAAATTCTTTCTTCATTTCAGCAATACTAACCAGTAGGAAAAATGTTAATTGACATCCTTTTAAATGATATGACTAAGGTACAGAGAGGGCCATGAGCCAACCTCAGATCACAATAGGCTTAATTCAGGACCCTGAATTTGAACATTGGCAATGTGAGCTCAGAACCTGAAATCCTAGTGGCCCTTAGAGAGTAGAGGCTCTAGGCCATAACAGGGAGAGGCCTCTGCTAAGAATTATTGCTTTACACCTTAATTTGTTGTTATTATTTGGTGGGAGAGAGAAGCAAAGCAGAAGAGTGGCTGGTAAAACTATCTGAAACGTCTAAGTGACATGTCATTTGAATATTTCTCTTCACTGATACGCAGTGTCTGAAAATGGTGGTTTAATTCCTTCAATGAAAAATCTATACTGCTTTACAGACAGAGCTCTCTCCGCGAGGCCAGGGACCCGATGCAGTCCTGCTCATGAAATACTTTCTCATTGCCCGTGATTCCTTACAGTTCATTAAATTAAGGATTCCAAAGGAGAGCAGATATTGAGTTTACACCAACAGATAAATTGAGATTGTACTTACGGTTTACAGGGGTTAGAAAGGATGGTTTAAAAAGTTGTTATATGAGTGTTCTTGTAACTGGAGCTAATAAAATTGACATCAATCAGGAGTAATGGGTGCTCTCTGGTGGGTACTTCCACAGATTAAATTAATGCTAAGGCAATATTTGTAGCCATTTATAAAGGCTTTGAAGATGAAAGCCATTCTAACTTTTAAGTTTTATTATTATGTAAAATAGAAAGATCCATTTCTTACAAAGTCCTCACAGCAAGCTAAAACTGAGACACTCATAAAATTATTATTTCAAAATTATTCAGATGGATCAATAATATGATTGCCTTCATTGTTCTATTTCAAGATTTGTACGCTTTTGAAACAAAACATTTAAATTTACTGAAATGCAAATAAAATCTTCTTTTCATTGTTTTCTTCTATCTATACACAGATGATAGAAAGATCAGGGAACTGTGACCTATGAATATTTTCCTGAATATTTGATTCTTACAGATTTCTTTACACACATACATACACATATCTATAAGACATAACGTATATATGCACAAACGATTGGTGGGTCTGTGTGTACACATTCTACGCATGCACATAAACGTGTATGCATTTCTGAGAAGTATAAGCTGATAGTATATTTTAATACCTCCTGGTCTTGGACACACTATTGAAACTGAGAAACCTAATAAAATATAAATATTCCCACCCACTTTCCGAGATAGGAGTTATGACTATTCTGAGATGGTAAATATGATATGCAAAGTGGTAAACATACTATAATTGATTGGTGCTATTATTGACATCTAATACATGCATACAAGCAAAACAAACAAACAAACAGAAACTATTAATTGTGTAGAAACAGGACTCAGGGGTGCCGGGGTGGTCTGCTTTGTATTAACTGTTCCCTTTGTCTTCCCTTTTATCACTGTATTCTATGAAGAATATCCTTGTAGTGGCTAACATGTCTCGGTGGCCATGTGAGTGAGTTAACAGCTTCCCAAAATCAAACGGTGGCTGTTAGGGCCTTGAATGTTTCCTGCAGACAAAGGAGAACAGCGGATGTAGAGGAGGCACAGTGTGGACTCTGCTACACACTTTTATTAGCCACCCTCCCCAACCCAATTTTGGCTTGCCAATCCCTACCTGAATTTCCCATAGCGCCTCCCAGCTGAGGGCAGGAGAAGAGACAATTTCAGAAATGGAGCCCCTCCTTCCAGCTGCATCACAGTTTGGGCCACTCAAGGCCTCAGCTCCCTCCACAGCCCTCTGCCACCTGGCCTCCTCCGTGACCTCCAGTCCCGGGTGCTGACAGCTTCCTGCCATCGTCACTTCATGGAGCCTCACTGTGCTTCTGGCTTCCTTTAAACCTGACTACACTTTTTCAAACATTGTTGAAAGTGTCCTCTTGAACATGGCCTTTATTTCTTTGCAGAGATGATGATATAATGGGGTGGGGATTTCCTTTAAACAGCGCAGATCATCAAATTCTACTATAGTGAATCTCGAGGCTCTCTGGAATCAGAACAATCTGTTCCTCTTTTTCAATTTCAAGTACTGAACTGGGAAAACAAAAGCAATATGGAGGATAATGGCAATTAACATTTGCCGCAATAGTACTGCAAACAACCAGAAAACCTGAGTGGCAAAAGTAAGTGCTTGTCACTAGTGTGTCTGAGGTGGCCCCTGGACAACTCTATTGACCTTGAGGAGCTCATCCAGATGTCAACGTCAGCTGTCTTCACGTTGATCTGGGGGGCCTTGGAAATAATGGGGGGAATTGGCTTATGGGGATCTTCCCATCCTCCAGGAACATCCCACTATTGAAGGCTTGTGCTTCTCATGGCTTGGTAGAAAGAAGGAATAAAAATGAATACATGCTCACCTTTTTTTTGTTTGTTTGTTTGTGATTTTTGCCCCCACACCTCTCCTGGCATTATGTCCAGTAACATCTCACTGGATAAAACAAATCACAAGGGCCAGAACAAAGTCAGTGTGAAGGCAGCACAAACAAAAGATACATGGGTGCAGAGGGGAAAGAATCAGAAAGGAACTTTCCCTCAGCACCTAACGAGATAACTCTTTGCTGTAGTTATTACATATATCCTAATGTTAATGATAATATATCCACTTGGATATTCTTCATATTTTTTAAGCCTAACTCATCAGAATCAGATTCTTACATTCTTCTTCCAAGCACCACACCTGCTCCTCCTTCAGTATTGCCCTTCATGGGGTCGACATCATCCTTCACTCAGACCTATAGCCACGAACACATCCATACTCCTGCTTCTGATACTTCATGTCATCATAGTCATTAAACATCTTAGTACTTCCTAAATATTTCACACACCCTCCAGCTTTTAATAGCAGTTTATCTCATCCATGTGTAATGAGGTCTTGTCATTTTATCAAACTATTCATCTAATATCTCAGGTATCATTTAGATCTTCCAGTTCTTGTCTCTGCCCAAATACCAGAGCAATCAGTCTGCAATCACCACTTTTGTACCAGTCTCAAACTTACAATGTCTCAACACTTCTCTAATATTTATCAAACAAAAAAAAAAGCCCAAGATCTTCAGAAGGTGTTACCTCAACAGGGCTCTAAACCTGTAGCATCTTCATGCAATCTTATTTGCTCCAGTCTCCTGTTGTACCAGCTGATTTTCTGCTTCCTCTGATCAATCTATTATTACTTTTCTTTTTTTTTAGAGACAGTCTCATGTTGTCACCCTAGGTAGAGTGCCATGGCACCATCGTAGCTCACAGGAACCTCAAACTACTGGGTTCAAGAGATCCTCTTGCCTCAGCCTCCCGAGTAGATGAGACTGTAGGCACCTGCCCCAAAGCTTGGCAAGTTTTACTGCCTTTGGCAGAGGCAAGGTCTTGCTCTCTTGCTCAAGCTGGTGTCAAACTCCTGAGCTCAGTCAATATACCCATCATAGCCTCCCAGATTGCTGGGATTACAGGTGTGAGCCACCATGCCGGCCAGATCAACCTATTCTAGAGTCATATATTTCTGTTTGTGTGTGATTCTCTCTTGACTCAGAGGTGGTCACTTTCCATTAGTTCTTTATCAAACTCCCTGTTCATCTTTTATCTTCATATCAGGAATCACCTTTCCAAGAAGCATAGCTTGAGGTTCTAATAGCTTGAGAAGATTGAACTTCTTTTTTATCCTCAAATTCACCAAGTTGTTATCCAAAATATTTATCTCCATAATAATGGCCCCAATATTCTACTCCAATCAGAGCCCTAGCAATGTCTTGAGTAAAGCAGATGTCCAGTAGCTCTTGCGCTGTTATTGCCATGGCAAAATTACTGGTGGTGATGAGGTAAATAAGGTCATAAATAACAAAATTATAATAAAACCCAAGTTTCTGGCTCTAAATCTTAAAGATTAAGAATTTAGCATGAAGCATTCCAAGGTTCATACTCACTGTGCATTATTACATCAAGCAGCAAATATCTACAGAATGTCTCCTGTAAGCCTGGATCATATTCTTTGTCAGGAAAGGTGTAAAGCAAGCTGATTGAGGTACTGTTCCTCTTGGAGTTTACATTCCAAAATCAGCGATGTTCATTGTGGCATATTTGGGGGCAGTAAAACTATTATACATTTGAGAATGATTTTCAAAAACTAAAAAAATGAAACTTAAAAAGGTGACTGCTCAAAATGTACTGCTTGGTAAATTTACATTATCAGTTTCAAGAACCACCTGAGCTACCCAATTATCTAAGAATAGAGTTTTTATTAAAGCTTATAGCAATCTTTCCTTTCTAATCATTAGGAAATTGTGTATATTTAGTATGAATTTTCTATGCCTTTTTAAGGCTTACCTTTATATTCCACTGCAAATGCTTTTCCCCCCGAAAGTATTAGTTAATGATTGTCCTTTGGGGATTAAATTCGCTAGTTTAATTATTGTTCTTCAAGGTCTTGGATCTGTAACTTAATCATTCTAAGCTATAAGCTTCCATTTTTATTATAGGATACTACCACTAAATTCCTTAAATTCCTTCTAATTTTATGAGGATTACAAGAAGATAAATATTAATAACAATACATTGATTTAGGTTTACATTTTACAAAGCATTTTTATGTACTTCAACTAATTTGATGGTATTTTTTAAACTTGTATTTTTCCTGGGTTATAAAATAGACACTTTTAGAAATCCGGTAAATAAAATTAAAATACAGGTATTTTACCAGTATATGAAAAATTAATTCTAACAAATAGATAGATAATAAATTTATCAATTAGATTTACAAGAAGTTGAAATGATATTCGGAAGTATAGTCAAAACTATCAAACTTGCAAGTAATCAAAGAAAAGCAAAATTATAGCATTGTACATTTCACAACCTAAAAGTAATCTAGGTTAAAAATGTGTCAGTGCTATTAACAAGAGTGTAATGAAACATCAAATAAATGTGCTAAGTATATGAAAGAAGGAACGACCCTAAGCATGTGCTTGCTAGGACTCAAATGCATGACACAGACAGTTTAGTAAGAAAACTTTAGCTGTGAAAGAAAATATGTCTAAGATACTTATGAAAATATTCCCTTTTATTTTTGTTTCTACCAATTTGACATAAGGGAGTAATCCTGACACAGGGAACACTGTTTGTTTTAGGGTATTTACCACAGCACTACACATAAATGGCAAGTAACAATGCAACATTTCGGTATTTTATGAATCATCAAGACCCATTGTTCTGGTAAAATATGAAAATACACTGTAATATTTACTATCCAGATCCAAAAAAAAATTGTTGTCATATAAGGAGGAGGCGCGAAATGAGAACACAATACACTATTATGGAAAAGTCCCCATCTTACGTGGCTGTGGATAAACGGACAAGTGCAATTTACAAAGACAATATTTAACTCTGAGTGGTTGATTTTTGAATAACATATAAATCACATCATTTTGTTTTTGTGTGACAGTTATTTGTAATTTTCGTTGTATGTAAAAAACAAAAGCGAGAAAATCAAATAAGGGAGAAAAGTGTAAAATAATGTATAATTTATATAGGAAAACAATTTATTTCAATTAATTCCTTTATTTGTGAAGATACACTATTTTGCCAGATTTTAGTTTCATTAGCAATTTATTATAAGCATAATTTGGAGATAAATTTTGAAAATGCCATTTAAAAATAATGTAAGCATTTTTAGAAATTATGTATAAATGTAATAATACACTTGCCTATTATAATAAAATACAATATTTCACTCATAATTTAAGAATGATTGTTTGTATCAAGTGTGATAATTTGATTCCAGTATTTAGTGTCCTGTGAATGATTTACATTGGACGTCATGAACATGAATTACTTTACTGAACTTTACCTGGTCCTGTGTAGTGCAAATGGCCTTTATTCCTATCCCTACAGCTCTTGTATTCCTTTTATTTCAAAATATTTTCTTGTTAGTACTGAGTACACTGGGTTCTTGCTTTTCCATTCTTGTGACATTTTGCTAAGAAGAATGTATTTCAGCTCCATCAGGGTTAATGGAAAGGATGCAACCCAAAAGACATTTTTCTTGTTCCCTTTAGAGCCCTATTTCTACCTTTTTGGTAGTGAACATGCCTTTGAGTTTCACATTGGTAACTCCACTTTTTCATGAGTAAGCTTTATTACGGTTACATAGACACCTACATATATATATATGGCTACAGATAAACATATATACATACGAATCTTACACGTGAAGAATGTATACACACACTCTCCCACATATATAACATATATACATGCAAACACATTAGAAAGTAAGTAAACGTAGGCATGCTGCATCCATGCATTTTCCTATAAGTACAACGATACTCCGTATTTCTTTGCACCTAACTTGACTTCAAATACAGCATTGCACCTTTCCGTACAAGCAAACATAGATGTGCTTCCTTCCAGTAGCTTGGTGTCTAGATAAATGGGTATTTTATCATTTATTTGGTAGATATTTGTTTTCTATTACTTTTCTTTTTGTTATTTTGTCATTGTAAATAGTGTTGCAATGTGCATCTTTGCTCATATTCATCAACACATTTTCATCAAGAAACAGCACAGAATTTTGAAAGGAAGTCTTATTTTTGAGGTGTATAGACTTAGAGAATTCTCACTCAGGTTCTTACATAAGAATCTTGCAAAGAAATTGTGAGGATCTGGAATACCATATATGCACAACTCCCAGTAAAATATCAATGTAAAAATGTTGCATCTCTATCTGCTAAAAATTGAGAAAACAACTTTACTTAAAGGCACAAAATTAATAACACACTTTGGAACGAATTTAACAAAAAGGTACAAATTATACACTGACAACTATGAAACATTGTTTAAGCAAATTAAATAATATGTAAATAAGTTAGTCTAACATATATTACATGGATGAACTAGAAGGTTTAATATAGCTAAGATTTTAATATTCTCCAAATTGGTCCATAGATTCAATGAAATCAAAATTCAAATTTTCTTTTTTTCTGAAATAGACAAATAGACCTTAAATGTAAGTGAGGTAACAAATAATGCCAAATAACGATAATAATCCTTAAAAACAACAAGAACAAAATTGCAGAACTTACAGTTACTGATGTAAAAACTTACTACATATCTACAAGTAATAAAAGTCTATGTTACTGCCATAAAGAAAGATCAATGGAATAGGATGGAGAATCCAAAATTAAACACATGCATTTATGGTTCCTTTATCTTTGACAAATTTCAATGCTCTTTTTTATTTCAAAAAACTTATGGAGTACAACTATTTTTTGTCACATGGATGAATTGTATCCTCATGATAGGCCTTTCAGTTTACCTGCTACCAGAGGTATAGTGGACGTTATACTCAGTATGTCTAGTAGAGTGGACGTTATACTCAGTATGTCTAGTAGAGTGGACGTTATACTCAGTATGTATAGTATAGTGGACGTTATACTCAGTATGTCTAGTAGAGTGGACGTTATACTCAGTATGTATAGTATATTGGACGTTATACTCAGTATGTCCAGTATAGTGGAAGTTATATTCAGTATGTATAGTACAGTGGACGTTATACTCAGTATGTCCAGTAGAGTGGAAGTTATACTCAGTATGTATAGTAGAGTGGACAGTATACTCAGTATGTCCAGTAGAGTGGACGTTATACTCAGTATGTATAGTATAGTGGACGTTATACTCAGTATGTCTAGTAGAGTGGACTTTATACTCAATGTGCAGATTTTTATACCAGTCTTCTCCCATCTTGGTTTCCAATGTCCATTTCAGCCTTTTATGGCTTTTCACTCTCACTCTCCATCTCTCTTCCTCTCTATCTCTCCCCCTCATACACACACACACACACACACACACACACACACACACATATATACACATATCATTCATTTAGTTCCCAACTAAAAGTGAGAACATGTGATGTCTCTTTTTTCCTTTCCTCAAGTAACAAAGCTTAGAACAGAATTGAACAAAATAGAAACCAAAAAACAAATACAAAGGATCACGAGAACAAAAATTTTGTTCTTTGAAAACATAAACAAAATCAATAGACCTCTAGCCAGGTTAACCGGAAATAGAAGACAAAGGACTCAGATAATCTCAATCAGAAACAAAAAAGGAAACCTTGTAACTCTTATTGCAGAAATAAAAAATATGATGTGTGATTACTACAGAAACCTCTACACACACAAACTAGAAAATTTACAGGAAATGAATAAATATTTGTAAACATACAATGTTCCAAGCTTGAATTGGGAAGTGATAGAAATCCTCAACAGACCAATAGTGAGTAAGGGGATTGAAACAAGAAATAAAACTCTCCCAACACAAAGGCTTTAGACCTGATGGAGTCACAGCTGAATTCCATCAGACCCAAGAAGAAGAACTGGGCTCCATTCTACTGAAATTGCTCCATGACATTGAGAAGGAGAGAATCCTCCTTAAGTCATTCTACAAGGCCAGTGTCACCCCAATACCAGTCAGAAAAGGATACAATGTATAAAAAAATGATAGATCAATATTTCTTATGAACATAGATGCAAAAACCTAAAAGATAAATACTAGAACAAAGAAATTCAACAGCACATCAGAAAAATAATTTACCAGGATCAAGCAGCATTTACTCCAGGGATGCAAGGATGACTCAGTATACAAACATCAATAAATCAATTCACCATACAAGAAGAATTAAAAACAAAGACCATACAATCATCTCAAAACATGGAGAAAAAACACTTTCGTCAAATCAAACACCACTTCCTAGTAAAAATCTTCAATAAACTAAGTATAGAGGAATATAACTCAAAATAATAAAAGCCATATATGGCAAACCCACAGCCAGCATCATACTGAATGGGAAAACGTCAAAGCATTCTTGCTAAGAAACAGAACAAAACAAGGATGCCCACTGTTACCACTTCTAGTCCATACAGTACTAGGCATTCTAGCCAGAGCAGTTAGGCAGGAGAAAAATAAAGTGCCTCCTACCACTCTGGAGGACCAGGGAGGGGACTGCTTGAGCTCACGAGTTTGAGACCATCCTGGGAAAAAGCAAGACAGACCTTGTTTCCACCAAAAGTAAAAAAACAGCCAGGCACGGAGGATGGCATGACCCAGGAATCTCAAGTTGCAGTGAGCTCTGATGTGATAGTTTTTAATGGAAAAATGATACTGTTTTCAACAAATGTTGATAGTAAAATGAGATATTCACATAAATTTGAACCCCTACTTCGCTCCCTATAAATAATTAATTTAAAATGATTCAAAGATTTATATGTAAGAGGTAAAATATAAAAACCTTAGACAAAATACTTATAAATCAGTATAATCTTGGGTTAGTAATTGTGCCTTAGATATGACACCAAAAGCATACACAATCAAATAAAAGCAGATTAAATTAACTTAATTAGAATTCAAAATGTTTGCAAATCATAAAACCTAGCAAGAGAATGGAAAGAGAACTCTCAGAATATGAGAAAGCATTTGTAAATCATGTCCAATGAAGTCTATTATATAGTATATACAAACAACTTTTACATAAATAATATACTCACAATATCAACAACAAAAAAAGACAACCCAATTTTTAAAAAAAACTAAGCCCAAGATTTTAATTAAAATTTCCTCATAGAATATTAACAAATTTCCATAAGCACATGGAAAGATAGTCATCACTGGTCATTAGGAAAATACAGATTAAGACCATAATAATGGGGCAGAGCCTGTGTCTCAGTGGGTAGGGTGCCAGCCCCATATACTGAGGGTGGCAGGTTTGAACCCAGCCTTGGCCAAATTGCAACAACAACAACAACAAAAAATAGCCGGGTGTTTTGGTGGGCCCCTGTAGTCTCAGCTACTTGGGAGGCTGAGGTAAAAGAATTGCCTAATACCAAGAGCTGGAGGTTGCTATGAGCTATGATGCCATAGCACTGTGCTGAGGGTGACAAAGTGAAACTCTGTCTCTAAAAAAAAAAAAAAAAATCACAATAATGTACCACCTTACATCTACTAAGATAAATAAAACTGAAAGGAAAAAAAGCCAATAGCACTTGCACATAAGGATGTGGAGGAAATGATCCCCTTGCATATTGCTGGTGGGAATCTTACGCAAATGCACAACTTCTATTATTATATGATCCAATAATTGTACTCCTATGTATATGTGTGTAAATAAGACAATTCAAAACGTTTGTTCACATGCACAAGAACGTGCATATTTTCATAGTAGCAATATCCATGAAAGCTAAAAATTGGAAGCAACACAAATATTCATCATTCTATGAACTGATAAACCTAATGCAGTATCTCCATACAACAGAATACGTCTCAGCCTTAGAAAGGAATTCAGTATTGTCATGAGGCATAACCTGAATGAACCTTCAAAACATGCTCAGTTAGCGAAGCCACATACTGAGTCATTCCATTCACATAAAATGCCCCGAATAGACAAATCCACAGAAACAGAAATTAGCTTAGTGGTGACCAGAAGATGAGGGGAATGAAACATGGGGATAACTGCTAAGAGTTGAAATGGGGGAGATGGAAATGTCCTGGAATTAATAATGGTGATGGTTGAATTACATAGTGAATACTACAAATCACTGAAATGTATTCTTTAAAACAAATATGTAAATAAATATATAAGTACAAATGATATTCTGTTAAAGTTAACTATTTATAAAGCTGAAGCTAAAGGCCAGGAGTAGTGGCTAACAACTTAATCCCAGCACACTGGGAGGATAAGGTGGATGGATCACCTAACCTCACGAGTTTGAGACCAGCCTGAGCTAGAGCGAGACTCCATCTCTAAAATTTAACTGAGTGTCATGATACTTACCTGTAGTCTCAGCTAGTCGGGAGGCTGAGGCAGGAGGATCACTGGAGGCCAAGAGTTTGAGGTTGCTGTGAGCTATGACACCAAGGCCCTCTACCAAGGTTGACAGACTGTTACTCTGTCAAAAAAAAAAAAAATTGAAGCTATAAAAATTTAGTAGTAAATAAGAGTTTGCTTAAAATATCCTAGTTATGGCTAAGGCAGTAAAGTTCAGTGTTGTACCCAACAATGAATTTGTGCAATTCTTTTTCACCACACTGATATTCCTCTGTATCCACTTTATAAAATACAGTTATATTTTTTCTTACATGTTTTCTTGGTTTAATTTCTTGGAAATATACTTTGTGCAAATTAAGATATAGCATCAGAGTCCTGGCGTATTTTGCCTTATTTCTAATATTCAAAATTTAATGAAGATCTGCTGTTGTGGGATGATCTAGGCACTGAAAATGGGCCTGATATTAGGTTGTGTAAGAACAAAACAGGTAAAGGTCTGCGGAGAAAGGAGTCAGACCCCAAGTAAGATGTAAATATTATGAAAGTGCAAATATAAGCCAGAAAATATTTCTAAGCCATGACAGAAGTCAGATAAATAGTTTAACTTGTGGGGAAGAATTGTGAGAAATCTGTGAGGTAGAAACTGAGTTGAGGATCAAAACAGTTACTGTCTCAGCTTCAGTAATTTCCTTCCTCTCCTCTGAATCCTGATAAGATCCAGCCCAGCTTGGGGCTGACTGCCTCGTCAGCCGGGGATCCAGGCGGATGGATAGTCTCCCAGCAGCCTCCCCAGCCTGAATACTACAGGAAAAGAATTTTGCCTCACATTTGACATTTTCTGTCATTATTCCATGACTTTCCCTTTTCTGTTCTAACTAGGGGTGATAACCCCGTGGAAAGATTCTGGAGTCCCTAAATTCTACGGTGGATGCCGTTTTGAAAGGTGCATCTAACTAGCAGCTCTTAGTCATAGTTTCCTCTGCTTACACCTTCCTCTCATATAAAATACTGATATAAAAGAAAGTGGAAATGTTCAGTGTTTTGTTTCTTACCAATAATGATGTTTTGGTAAAGGGCCTCAGTGTAGAGATTGCAGATTGTAGAGCTTCCACGTAGGAAATGCCACTCTCCCCCATCTGCGGGTGAGGACAGCAGAAAGCCCTTGCACCAGGCTTCCCAGGTGCTGCCGCTTTGGAGTTTAAGGACGAACCAGCCCATCTGGCCTTAATGATGGTGTTGTTACAGCCTCAATTTGAACAGATGGGTTCCTGGATTAATACATTGAAAAGACCAGCTAATGTGTTGGCTCAGTGTATTTTTATCAACTTTAAGTTACAAAGAGTTGGAAGTAAGTGTGGCAGTATTTTCTGATCCAATTATTATCACCCTCAAGGACAGAAAAGCTATCAGATAGTTTTTATAATAAGGTACTTTGAATCTACATCAAAGGTTTGCAAACTTTCCAAAAGGATAGGATAATGATTCTAACTTATTTGCAAAATGCTATAAAAGTGAAAAAGGAGCCCTTGATTAGTAAGAAGCCAAAGCGGAAGTGTCTATGAAGAACAGTGTAATTGAGGGACAGGAAGACCAGAAAGTGTTTGCCCCTTTGTTGGTTGAGTGATTAATGCCATACCTTCATTCACTCAACAAATGGCTAGTGAATATGTAAGTTTGCAAATTTTCCTCAAACTCTCATTCTACACCCATCTTTTATTAGGAAGAACTGTACATAATATGCATTAACTACATTGAATTAATTAAAATTATTAGAAGTCACAGTAACTTTTCTCACTTCAAAATAGCTAAATTTATATTCTTTTGGAATACTCATTTTCCTATTGACATTCTCTTAATCATTTTTTAAGATTCTGTTCAACTTGTACATTTGTGATATCACCTAATACTTCTTAAGGCAGTTAGTATGCCTTTTTGTATATGCTTACAATCTACAACTTTATAAGTGCAACTACTCTAGAGAACTCAATAAACAAGTCATGTGAATCACCTGTGTGCCAATCACAATTTGAAGGAAAAAAAAAAAGGATCTGTGGTGGAAAATTAACCTTGGAGGAAAAAAAGGAACTTAAGAAAGAAACAGAACTTAAAAATTTCAAGTTAGTATCCTTTATGACTTTCAAAAAGATATTGCATTCGAAAAAACAGAACTCAAATTCCGCAAGAATGCAAGAGGCAAACATTCCCAGAAAGGGCGTCGGTGAGTTAAGAGTAATGGGCTTGGGCCTGGAGGGGAGGAGGAAGGGGCAGAGCACAGCCCTGAGTGTGAAGCATTTGAGCTAATAAAGTCTCTAACTACCTCCATCACAGGCAGGTGATTCACAGCCACCCTGCCTTCCAAGCCCATTAATGCCCCATTTACAATATCCCGGAGATGGATTACTGTACTAACTGCTCTGCACCCCGGATTTACAGGGAGGATTAGTGAAATACTCCCTCCTTCAATAAATCACACTATGAATATCGATTGTGGTACCCTCTACTTATCTAAAAGTTTAATGTGGATTATAAAAGTAAAAACAGTCACTGTTTCAGTAGAAGGGTTTGCAGGGGAAGGATCTTGTCAAGGAAACAAATCCACAAACATGTTCTAAAATAATGTGCGGCCAGCGTTTAACCGTGAGGGATGAGGATAGAACAGGGCACTGCCGAGTGGGACCAATTTATTAGATTCTCTGCAAGTGCTAAACTGCGTTAAATCAATAGTTTCCCAGACAGCAGAAGGCTGGGCGTAATAAGTCATCGTCTTAATGAAATATAGATTATTCCAAAACTATTAAACAAGCGGTTGGTGTCAAGAAAATTGTTCACTTTTCAGAACTAAACAAAACCATCTATTTCAGAGGAGAGAAATCAATAGACATTGTGGGCTGCCATGTAGCTGGATATATAAATAAATCTATAGTTAAAACTGTTCACTGACAGCTGGTTAGGTTGTACTGTCTTCATCGTTATTTAATTTCTGAGATATAATTTTAAAGGGAGTTTACTGAAGAAAATAATAGGAAACATCCCCCTCCACCCTCATCTTCATTCTTTTTTCTTGTCTTTTTCTCTTAGCTGCTATTTATGGAGCATCCGTTACGCGATGCTATGCACTGTCATGGGTGATCTGTGCAGGTCATTGTAGTTAATATCAATATTTAAAACAATGCTCAGAAATAGAGATCACTACCCTGTTTTGTTTCCTAGGAAACGGATTATGAGAATTTATGGTTCTGGATTTGCAGCTGGCAGATCACAGGACTTGGTGGCCTCCATGGCCAGTGAGTGCATTTGCATAATAGATCTTCTCTTTATCTGTATCATCTATATCCGCATCCTATCTATCTATCCCTGCCTCATTTTGGTTCTGTGTCTCTAGAGCAGTGGTTCTCAACCTTCCTAATGCAGCGACCCTTTAATACAGTTCGAAAAATTATTTTCATTGCTACTTCATGAAGTAATAATTATTTCATAATAATTGTTATGGTTGGGGGTCACCACAACATGAGGAACTGCATTAAAGGGTCGCAGCATTGGGAAGGTTGAGAACCACCATGCTAGAGCATCTTGGTAAGTGCAGTAGAGAGTCAGAATAATGATGTAATCTGCCCGGTACTGAACTCTTAGTAAGTGTGGAGAAAGCACAGGATTCCAAAGTTTGAATGTGCTTTGCACTGAACTCTTAGTAAGTGTGGAGAAAGCACGGGATTCCTAAGTTTGAATGAGCTTTGCTTTCCATTTGAAAAACCGATTGCTGCATGCTGCATAAGTCCCTGTTGGAAACCTCCCACCCTTTCTGCGCATGGGATGGTGGTCTGTCCTCCTGTGGGAAAAATACTTGCTAAACAGATATATCCCATTGTGAACTGTCATCCAAACGACCATGGCTCTAAGATGATAAGAGAGACTCCTAACAAAAATCTCAAGTTTTGAGCAGAAGATGGGAGACTTTTTGTTTTGTTTTTGTTTCCATGAGGATTTTAAATGAAACATTCAAATAGCATGTATGTTATTTTAAGCTGCTTGCTGGGATCTGGGGAACCTGAAGTCAGCTGTGAAGCCTCATATCTGTGAAGAAAGGAATAAAATAGGCAGTTTGTTCTTTTCCTCGGCCCATTGTTCTTCCCTTCCATTTTCTGTATCAGTCCTCACTAAGGTCAGCAGCACACCCTGCTGGGCACCGCTGTGGCCACAGTACGGATACATTCTAACAAGCTCATGAATTCCACAGATATTTACTGAATGTCTGTTGTGTGACAGACATGGTGCCGTCTGATCTGGCAAACTATTGGGTACACTTTATTATCAACACCTCTTTTTATAGATGAAAAATCAAGATTTTTGAATTAAGTAGAAGATCCAGAACTTGCTGTAAGTTCTGATGATGGATAGTTTGAATCTTTCCATGTGTTCCATATTGAATCTTTCCACGTGTTCCATACGTCGGCTCACCGAGACCCTTAATAACCCTTGACATTTTCCTTCTATTGCTGAGTTCAATTACATATATGTGTGTATGTGTATATACATATGGTATGTTAAGATGCTTTATGCTGTGACGAAATAATGAACTTAAAAGAAACATCCACCTTCACGTACACAAGTTGAAATCTTCTGAGGGATGTAGACAATAACCCCATGTTTGCAGAAATAATATCCGATTATAATTTATGTTGCACCTCATAAAAAAAATTGTAGATTGCTAGAAGAGAACAAAACAGAAGGGCTTATATGGTCAGCACAATTCCCCTAAGAAAGTGATGTTTGAGGTGACTCTGTAACCTGAAAACATAAGCAGGGCCTGGGTAAAGTGGGAAGCCGGCCACGCAGTGTGCGGAGGCCCAGAGGCGGCAGGAGGCTGGCCGGGCCCCATGCAGATGCGGAAGACAGCTAGAGTGTCTGCACAGAAGGAGGAAGGGGAGGCCAAGACAGGCTACAGAGCCGGAAAGTGCAACACTGCCACAGGGCTTCGGGGTGTGTGAGCAATTCAGTTTACAATTTATAACTTAGAAAAAAGGATGTGGAAGGATAGTGAGCAGAGACGTGCTGAAATCAGACAATCTGAAATGCAAGAGCCTTGCTCTCCTCTCCAAGCTGCTTCTACCAAGGTGGAAAGTAACCCCAGGATACTGTGGAGTCCTGCAAGTTCAAACTCACTAACCGGTGAGCATTCCTGGTCAAGGTTCAAAGAAAACAAAAGTTTCACATACCGTCCTGTGACATGTACGCAAAAGCGAGTGGGACTGGCCAGAAGACAAGGAGATGGCTCTAAACCTGTGTGGGCCTTAGGAGCTCTGGACGGGCTTTGGGCTGCACAGACTTGGTCTCCTTCCTTCCTTCCTTCCTTCCTTCCTTCCTTCCTTCCTTCCTTCCTTCCTTCCTTCCTTCCTTCCCTCCTTCCTGCCTTCCTTCCTCCTTCCCCTTTTTAATCATTGTACAAATTAAGCAAATTTTGTGGGAAGAAAGAACTTGAGAACTCATATTTAGAAAAGATGAGAGAGAAACTGGAAAAGTAGGTGGAAATGTGAGTCTAAGTAACGCGGTGGATGTGTGCAGAGACTCATCAAGGGACCAGAGCGTTCAGTGAAGCTGCCTGGGAGATGCGGTCTACAGATGAGCACATGATGAATCAGAATGACAAAAACAAAGGAGCCTGAGGGGACTACCCCTTACTCCTATCAGATGCACAGGAACTGGGGAGGCTGTGATAACCCAAGGGAAGGTGTGAAGGTATGAGGTTTGTAAATACTTGGGATCACTGCCCCCCCAGCCCCATGCAAAATTGATTGCATAATAATCCTGTAAAAATCCACACCAAATATTATAAAGAAGTATGAACTCCAAACACACATATCTTTCCTGGAAGGCTGATACTCAACTTCTTATTAAGTGATATAGTGCAATTTGCCTCCATCTTTACGTTCAATATCGTGACTTTCTGAAATAGTTTATGCTGTTCAGTTGTTTTTCATGTTGTAAAGTTTTTGAGAAATAGATTTCTTCTCCTCTGCTGCAGTTCTTTGTTGAAAAAATGTTTTTTAGCCTTTCTATCCTTAAGTTTTTCAAAAATTCATGTGACTTTTTAATGTCTGTTACTCCAAATCCTGTTACACACGGTGATAAATGTGCAAAGCGGATCTGTGAACGAGCTTCCCTCGCGCATTACCCGTCAGGCGTCCGTCTACGCTGCACAGCATTGCTAGAAACCGAGTGACCTGGCTAGGCTGCTCCACAGGGATGTCCTGGACACACGGGCTCTCATGTGTGAGGAGGGCAAGTGTCCTGCCTGCCACTGTCACTTCAGCTGCAGGGCCCAGACAAACTGCCTCACGTCTTCCTCTGTTCATTTTCTCTTTGCCCAGGGGTCGGCAGTAACTGTTACAATATTGGGAGGATGAAGCAATGCAGGGACACCAAGTAGGCTGTCAACAAGAGACACTCCTTTCCCTCTTTAGTAATTCCTCCCCAGCCAAAGTATTTAATGATTCTAACAAAGATAATAGCTAGGAAGATTTAAATCTCATTCCTACCAAATGCTGCTGGTGAACACACAGGGATAAGATGCTAAAGAAAATCTCCCCTTATTCCTCAAGGCTGCTAAATGAAGCTGGGAATAGCACAGCCCCAGTGTTCCTCACAGGCACTCGCAGAGCTTAGGACGACTCCTTTCCTGAAACAGCCCCACGCCCGCGGCTTCTGTGCCTTCGCCTCCCTCTGGGCCCAGCTGGAACTCCGAAGCGCTGGGAAAGGAGGAATGAAATTATGAGCATTTACCATTCGGTGAACATCATAATTTCAAAAACTCCCTGCCTAGACCTTATTCTCTGGACAATAAATATAGGAAGAGACTTCAGCTCTTAAAAAAAAAAATAGCCAAAAATAAATCCTTCAGGCCCAGTGGTTAGAAAATGAAAGAAGTGGTGATTCAAAGAGGGATTTGATTTTTCATTCTTTCTTGGAAGGTCTTTCATTATAATTCTTATTATCAGGAAGGAAATTTTAAGGAGTATTTTAAAAATACCATCAAGCTTTCTGTTCTGCATCCCAGCACCTCAACGTGCCCTAAGGAAACGCAGGCACAGTGACTGCTGATACGTGGTTTCCAGGTAATAAATTTGCCTCCTGCCTCTGAGAGGTGCCATTTTTATATTCTTCCCGACAAATGTTTGTATATTTTTCTATTGTGAACCATAAAGCAAATAGTGAATTGTCCGAGGCAATTATACACAATAGTCTCCTGGGCTTCTGGGGCATTTTTACGGAAGAGCAGAGGGACGTGTCAGAGAGATGTGCAGGTCACGCTGGGAGAGCTGGAGTGCCCTTACGCACCTTGATGATTCATTCTTGGATTTACGGCACAGCATTACAACTTTATTTGTTTACGTGTCTCTTCTACTAGAATATGAGGCTCTCGGGACAGGGAATGTGTCTTGTTTCTTCTCTTTCCGTAAGACCTGACACATTATAAGTGCTTAACATTTTCTTGAAAGGAAATGAATTTCCTCAGCTCTCCACTAAAAGCTGTGGAAGCTTCGCCTTGGTGCACAACACGGCTCTGCTCTCCTGATACACGCTTTCCGTTACCCTCCCATCAACGAGAGAATATGATCTGTCCTGCTCCACAAATACCGTTTTCCAGATGACAGAAGTCCTCAGATACTTTGAGTCAGGTGAGATATTTGGGTGTCCTCTAAACAGAAGCAGGGCGTCAGAATCTCATCGTATGCTTCATTTAATTACTTGGCAATTCAGTTTTGAGTTTCTCATGATGTTAACGGAACCCGCGAGAAAGCTGAGAGAATAATATGAAATGTCCTGATACTTCGATGCGGCTGGGGGTGGTGATTGTTAGATATAATTTAATCTATAAGAACTAACGGCTTTTGAAATAATGACGCCACTTGACTATCAACTGGAAAGCTACTCAGAGTAATTGAACACATATTCCGACTCAGAAAGATGTTTCTTCTTTTTGGGCTCTTGACTCAAATACTGAAACGATTGGTTCATATTTTTAGAACTTCAGTGGGTGGCACACGATTATAGCTTAATTCAGTGATCACTCCTTTTACACTTTAAATAAATGTAAATTTTAAAGAAACGGACATGCTTCCCTATGTAAGTACACGTATTTCTGTTTAGGTTTTATACATGTTGTCATGCCTGCATACATGCACTTGTGCACATGTCTAACCATATTAAATATTTGACTCCTAAAATGCTGGAAGAATGTGGGTGAAAGTTGCTATATTTTACCCTGACATCCCAGCAGAATAACTGGTGAATCCACACACTGCTGGCCCTCCTGTTTAGTATCACCCATTAAAGAAAGGGCTGGATTAGCCCAGGTGGGGCACATCCTAGCTCCTCAATTAGTCCTGAAACAAAGGAAGGACCTTACCCACCTTGGGCTTCATGATTTAACCATATAGTGGGCTCCCCTGGAAGCCGGAGTCATGCTCTCGCCCCACTTCTGTGTTTGTGGAATACTCTCACCCCACTTCTGTGTTTGGGGAACACACAAGTACCCATTCTCTGTCCCGTTTGTGTTTCCCTGTATTTGTGGCAGGAGCATCTGCCACCAAAAAGAGGTTCACACTGCTGGGGACTCTGGCTACTTTGGTGAGGCTCCGAGAAGCTTAAAAGATCACCAGGGATGACTTATTTGTTTGTTTTTGCTTTGTTTTGTGCACCTTCTCATTCAAAAAACATTTATTGAATTCTGCATGTATCAATGACTGACTTATAGAAGGTGCTAAATAAATCTTAGTAGTTAAATTCTTTATAACTTGAGACCAAAGAGTTTGAGGTTGCTGTAGGCTATGACACCACATGGAGACAGAGTGAGATTCTCTCTCAAAAAAAACCTGTATAAATGTAGGACAATGCATATATAATGTATTTTAAAATAATCTGTGGCTGAGCATTTTGTGGAACAGAATAGTGTATATTTAGGACACTTCAGCATGCCAAGTACAACACAGAACACTCTCTCTTCCTGCCTCAGCCTCCCAAGTAGCTGGGACTATAGGTGCCCACAGCAATATCCAGGTAGTTTTTTCTATTTTTAGTAGAGATGGGGTATTGCTGTTGCTGAGTCTGGTCGTGAACTCCTGAGCTCAGGTGATCCACCCAACTTGGCCTCCCAAAGTACTAGGATTATAAGCCTGAGCCACCATGCCTGGCCTACATTTAAAAATTTTCAATCAAAGAGTGTTCTAAATTTTAGCCTGGCATGTTCTCCTATAATATATTTTTTCTTTGTAACCTAACCTCCCGATCATCACAACTGCCAGAGGAGTAGAGGGATACAAAAATTCAACCGTCCGGACTTCCCAGCGTGCCTCGGGAGTGCAGCGCGGACGCATGCCAGCTGTAGAGCCGTGACCCTCGGGGCAGCAGAGGTGGTTAAAAAAAAAAAAAATTCAACTATCCCAATAGTTACTAATAGTTACCATCAATTAAAAATTGGGAGAATATTAAAGGAATATGTTATGAGGATTTTTTTAAAGAACAGGTTAATATATAGAAGATGTAATAACCACGGAATCTTAAAAAAATGAATTTCAAAGAGTGGAGGTTTTAAATCTTGCCTCTTAATTCTTTGCCAATATTTCCATTAAAAAGTTAAAGTGAATGTATTTTCTCTTGAATATGGGATGAGCTCAGTGATTTTCATATAATGAGTTGGAGGCAATGCAGTGCAACTTTCTAGGCTCAGTTAGACCAGGGGGTGCGTCTTCCACCTGTGTGTGTGTCTCCCCCCCAATCACTCCCGCAGAGTGTGTCTGTGGAACCCTGCGCTGACATATTAAAAGTCCAGCTCCCCAAGGCCACCATGCTGAGGACCATGCAGCGAGAGACACGGGGGAGGAGTCCCAATCTTTGTAGCCTGAACTATGATCTTCCTCTTGTTCTTTCCGTCTTTCTCTCAATGCTTCTGTCTGTTTCTCTGTCTCTCTCTCTTTGCCTTTCTTTCTTCCTGTTAATTACGTGATTAATTAACACTCATTTCCAGGTAGATATATGAAAGCTTTTCAAGTCAGCGCCCTCATCATCAGCCTTTCTGCTTTAATTTCACCTGTGGTGAGATACATATTCTAAAGGTTTTTGAGATATCCCATAGTATAGCAAACGGCTTTTATAACCCCAAATTATGGGGATTAAAACCATAGTCACACACAGTTAACTGAATTTCACTGAGTTAGGAATTTGATCTGCATTTGACTGAGTGATTCCTCTTTTCCCAGTGTGGCTCACTCATGAGTTGCCGTCGGCTGTTGAGTCCTCGGGAGGCCACGTGGTCCAGCCTGACAGAAAATAAGAGACCAAGCAAAACAGAACAAATTGGAATCATGGCCCACTGCAGGTCACAGACATAAAAGACAGCTAAAATCAGCAAAGGCTGAAGCCAGCCTTTTTCCAAAATACTGACTCACGAGTTATAAAATAGGCATTAAGTTTTGAGTTGATTTGTTAAATAGCAAAAGGTAAGCTACATAGAAATTGGAACCAAGCACTAGGAAGTTAACATAATTTGTGATACTGGGATTTGGTAAAGCTGATTTGAGGCAGAAAGAAGTCCAAGGGTGAGGAAACAGCAGAGGCGGGAAAAATAATGGAGTGACTTTTGGAGCAGGCTGGTTAAATGGAAAGCCTTGCTATATAACATCAAAGGGAAAAAAAGTAATTGGGAAAACTATAGTTTATGGAAACTTGAAAGTCAAAAAGAATATGTATCTAGTGAACTTTTTGTTTAACCAAAGAACTTGCTAGGCAGTATGCTATAGGTATCAAATAGTTGCTCCTAGGTGCAATTGATCCTGAACAATACAGGTGTTGGGGTAATGAGCCTTTGTACAACCAAAAATTCACATAGGACTCATGACTCTCCCAAACTTAACTATTACCAGACTGTTTTGAGACAGGAAACCTGATCAATAACAAAATAGTTGATTAATACATATTTTGCATGTTTATATATTATATACTGTACTCATAAAAGAAGACAGAAAAGTATTAAGAAAATCATAAGGAAGAGAAAATATTTTCACTGCCCATTAAGTAGAAGAGGATCGTCAATCTGGCCTTGCTGCCTCAGGGCAGAGGAGGAAAGGACCCACCGTCTGCCTGTGTGTGGGCTTGGGCCACTCAGCCCGGGATGCTCAGCGGTCAACTATAAGTATTTTAAGTCCAAAAGCAGGGCCTATACGATTATTGCAGGTTGCTAAGTAAAAACCAAAGCAGCTTCTGAGTTAGACTCTCCCTAAGAAGTAAGAGTCTCTAAGTTGACCTAAATCAGAGGTCACAGGTTAAATATTTAAGAAGTCATGAAGAATTAAGGGGATGCCTAGTGCACCCTCTCATCTAGATGAAGGCCTTTCCAGGGGTGTCGTTAAATAGCTGTCTGACATATCCAATAATTCTGGATAAGTTTGGGGAAAGAAATGTGTCTTGAAAACAATTTAGAATATGACTTTTGAGGACAGGGCTAAATGAAGTCAAATTCACAGAAGGCCCCACAACACATGAGACTTGTACCCCATTTTTATTTGCTTAGTGACAGCTTACCCGAGTCCTGGCTGGAGCTGCAGTCCAAGGCCTCCCCTGAGCATCATGAATTTTCTGAATTACAAATCTATACTGAGCCTTCCACCTGCAGACATCTTACTGTCTTCAAGGTTGACTCACCTATAGAGCAGTACGGGGTAGAGAAGAAAACTCAGCTGTCCCTGAGTCCTCAGCAGCTTCATCTACCAAAATCACTGCCCACTGTCATGATCGCCACCCACCGACTCCACAGCCATTGCTTAGCAGGTAAATCACTGGACATACAGCTACTGGTAGCACACACTGGTAACAGGTGGCAGGGTAGGGTTTAAGTCATTTACTGAATGCTCTGACTTTCATCAGAACACAAGAGAGAAACTTCTAATAACAAGTTATCAGCAAACAGGCACTCAGCATCCAAGGAACCGAGGGCACCACGGCTCTGCCTCCCGGAGCTCTCTCCTCAGTGGCGTTGAGACACGAGGTCATGCACAGCTGCACTTGACGCAGCAGACTGACCTGGACCTGCTTCCCACCAAGTGGCAGTGAGAGAGAACAGGCAGTGCTCGGGAAGTGAGTGAAGCCTTCAGATGGCCGGGTGATTTGACGGCAGCTAAGGGACAGTATTCTTTGTGTAATAACATTCTGGTCCGTTAAATTTAATAAATCTCTTCTTAATATATTGCCAGGCACTTGCATTTGTGAGAGAATCAATCCACGTGGCCCCAAAGGGAAGCGTTTTCTTTTGAAGAGGGGTCTCAGATGGCCGTAAACCCTGACAGCCAAGGCTTTCACTGAACAGTCCATCAGATGTCTGTGCCACTCGACTTGTTTCATCCCCCTCTCTCAGAGAATTTGAGTCCTCTTCCTTTTAAGTGTCACTCAAGGGAACTAGCTCTACATTTTGGAAAGCAAATAAACATGCTTTCATACCTCCAAGGCTTCAGATATTTTCATCATTCATAATAGATTTAGTGCACATCTACCATCTGCAGGACTCCGGGGGCTTCCTAATGTAAAAGACAGAGAAGGCGCTGCACTCCCGAGGACTGTAGGGTCTAGTCAGAAACATACTTCATGCAATTACAAAAAAAAAAAAAATAGTAGAATAGTATGCTTACTGTGAAACGATGCATTATAAAGTCATTCATCTCCTCAAAGAGGTTAACTTTTCCTCAATTAATAACCTTCAGTTTCTTTGACTAACACTTGAATGACACAATTCCTCAACATTACCTGAATATTCAGCTGTGAGAATCCTTAGAACTAAACAGATTCACAGAGAAGGTGATAGAGAGAGATGATAGGTAGGTGGATAGACAGATAAAGGACACATGTCCGAGCCACACGCCAGGCTAGGCGTCCGTGACAGGGATAAAATACCAAGGCCTATTTTCAGAAAGACACAAGGTGCTAACAGCTACGCTGGCTCTAGAAAAACTTTTCTGTGGCCCCCATACCAGGAAGGGGAGGCGTTCTGGGGCAGGGGAAGGATGACTCAGGGCTGGGTGTGCGCTGAGACAGACCAAGTCTCCCCGGAGGGGCAACTGCTTCCTCTGCAGAGAGAAAGTTGGAGCCGCCGCTGCTGCTGGAACTGCTTCCCAGGCCACAGAGTCCAGAGAGTCTGCAGCACCTGCTCCCACGTTCTCTTTCATCAATATTTGAATCTCCTTCCAGACTTAGCTAAGCCTTAGGTGAAAACACCAGGAAACATGCTTTCCGCCAGCATCTCACCAGTAGCAATTTTCTCTGCAATCCTGGGCCTCTCCTGCACACCTGAGTGAAACAAAGGAAGATGAGTATCAACCTGGAGTTCCCAGCAGCTTGTGAAAAGGCCCACAGAAGAAATGAGCACGGTCTCTGCCAAGTTCAAGCTCTTGCCTCCAACTCTCACTGAAGACGTCTGCTCTGCTGAGCCAGGCAAGACAGCACAGATTGCTGGGATTCACTCTGTCTGCCCATTGAAAACCTACAAAAAATAATTCTCAACATATTTCACACCTGATGAAATGGCAAGAAAATGATCCCCATATCTTTCGATTGATGTGCTGAAGATTTTAAAGGCTGTGGCATGAAGAAGCAGGCTGGTCACACTTCCCGTTGTCCTGCTTGGAAAGATTATCGAGAACAGGTGGCCTAACACAAGGGCAGAATCCCTTGGTGCCCTCTGTCCAGGCTCCTGCACTGCTAGTGGAGATAGAGGCTTGACTATTTTGGTGAGGGTCTGAAGCATGGGGAACCAAATCAAAGAGAGATTGCAGCTTCCTATAAGTTGTGTTATAAATACGGTCCCACTTATTTGTCCCAGGGAGGTGGAGTGAGGGACTTGTAGAGGTGTATGGCTACTAACTATAGGCTGGAGCTGCCCTGGGGATGGGAGATTGGCAGTGACAATCCAGTTGTTATAAAGACTTGTTGGAATTGGCCAGAAAAGAGGCAGAGGAAGAGACAGGGTCTCCATGGCCAGCATTCCATGGTGGTTGTGAGAGTGGATCTGAGCGTGATTGACACAGCAGAGCCCAGGATGCACGTCCTGCAGGAGGGAGGGATACTGGAGGGTTCTACATTTCTTTTCTCCTGTGTTCTGAGAGATTTAACACAGTAATAGAGGGATAGTGTGAGCACTGAGGAGCAGGAAAGCATAATTGTATCCTTTGTCCTGGATACTAACCCCAACGTGCATTTGCCTTGGTGGAATAGAACCTTGGTGCTAAGAAGGGGCCGCCTCCTTGTGTGCTGGCTCCGGGATTCCTGTTGCCCCATCCTCCCTTCCGTAGCTCCCCCTGGTAGCCTTGGCCCTCTGGGAGCATCTTCAGAGGTACAAATTTCAGATGGCTTGAGGCCAGGAATTCAAGGTTGCCACTGAACTCCAGCAAGAAACTGTCTCTAAAATACATTAAAAACATGTAAATTAATATCTCAAAAGTGATGATAAGATGAAAATAACTTCCGATGCTCCTTTAGATAGGTTTGTTTGTTTTTAATGTGTGTCTGTTTGTATTAGGACTCCAGCAGCACACACAGAAAAGTGTTTACTGAACAGTGAGTGACAGAGAGATATTTATAAAGGCATGGGCCACCAAAAGGGAAGTTGATAGTTGATGATGATGCATCTTTGGACAGAACAAAGAGGGCTGAATCCACAGGCCTGGAGGCTCCAGGTGTGTAAGTGGTTCTTAAAGCCTGAGGAGAAGCAAAGACTCCTCCCTGCAAGAAGAGGCTCCCTGACAGGGGCTGGCACCTGAGCAGGTGAGAGGGCAGGGCAGCCACTGACAGCACGTGGCCTGGCAGGGAAAGAACAGGTACATGACATGAAATATCCATCACCTGCTACTCCCAGGTTTCCTGTGGGGCTTTCTCATTGTTCTTACCACCCTCCTTCCAGAAGTCACGTGGCAGGACAGGACAGGTAATGCCAGCTACTAAAGTCTGCCCCTGAGGGCAAAGATAAGGGTGGAAAATGGTAGAAAATGGATTTGGAGAAGCCAATAAATAAGATCTAACACAATACCTACTTTTATAGTTGGTTTTTATAGAACTGTAACGATTGTATCTTATCCTTACTGCATAAATCTGGAAACAGAATACACCTGCTCACTCAGTGTTCCTGGTTGTAGACAATAGAAGGTGACTTCCACCATCTGTCCAGAGAGGATTTTGCCAGAAGTAGCCCTTGGCAAAGAGTAAGGATGCAGGTGATTTTGCGAGGAAGTCTTCCCAGCCAAGGGTTTCTATAGAAAAGACAAGATATCCAGTTTAGTTAGAATTTAATGTAAACAACAGATATTATTGCATAAATCTATCTCAAATATTGCATCTGACGTGCCAAAACAAAACAGAGGAAAATGAGACTACGGCAGAGAGCTGTTGTCTAACCAACATTCAGACTAACTGGCTGTCTTATGTTTTTGATCTTCTAAATCTGACTAAGAGAAAACAATTAGGGTAGTGGAAACACAAACGAGAGTGGGCTGGGGCCAGACCGGTCCTGATGTCAGGAGAAGACTCAGAGTCAGAATGATGGGGAAGGGTATTCTGACAGCATGTGACACCTCGGGCAGCTCTGCCTCTAGGGAAGGACCTGGGCTTCTTACTTTCCTATCACCTTAGTCTGTTCTTTAAGATTGAGGGTGGGCTCTGTGTATGCGTGGGGTCAAGAGAGAAGTAAAACTCCCAAGTGTTTCGGGACCTTTCCCCCAGCTTGTCTTGTGGCCCCAGTGCTCAGGGCATCCCTGGGATGATCACAGGTGCAGTCAGGGAGCACGGACTCACACAGAAGCAGAGTGATGAGGGCCAGAGTCTGGTACAGAGGTTGGGAGGGGACATGGCCATGGCCACAGCAGTGTCTGTTACAATATCTGAAGGAAACTGGGCATTTATTAAATTCCTCTGGGAAAATCATAGTATAGACTCCAATCTGGAAGCCCCAGAAAACTGCATCTTGGGGGCCAGGCTCTTTGAATGCTGGCAGAGGGTGCAATTTTGAGTTGGTCTAGGCTGCACACCACTGCCATTGCATTCCCTGATTTGAAGAAACAAGAAGGGGTGTGGGTTGGCCACCCTGAGTCTTGTGGCTACCCTCGATGGCAGCTCTGAACTAGAGGATTGGGCATTGATTGCCCATCATGAGTACATGCCACAAAGATACATCAGGTTTCTGCTTGTTACTTCACCTTCTAAGTGACAAAAACAAGAGGAAAGAGGAACTAATTTATTTCTCACCACATTCGCTGAATCCCTGCACGTGTCCAAGGCTCTACAGAATTGTCTAATTCTGTCTTCATGATCACTATCACCACAACATTCAGATGCATCTTTTTATTTGTTTATTTATTTTCCAGGTTAATGTGAGAGTACAAACAACTAGGTTACAATGTCCACATTTGTTGGGTGGAGTCCCTCTTGCTGTTGTGTCCCTCCCTCAGGAGGTGTGCCATACACCCCTGCACTGTGCCCATTAGGTGGGCAATACCCATTGTCCCCCCTCCTTCCTCCCTTCTCTCCCTCTCCCAACTGGACTTGGATTGAGTTTTCCTCCTATGTGGGCATCTGTTAGACAGTCTACTGCCTTCATATCTGTATTGAGTACATTGGATAATTGCTTTTCCATTCTCTTCATACTTAATGACAATCACCTCTTTTTCCTCTTCAGAGCTCTTCAAAGTCTTCTCTTGCATTTAGAAGAAACTCCCAATTCCTAATACGCAGTTCAGGCTTCACCAGGACACCACCCCACCATCCCCTGCTGCGCCTTGCTTCTAGGGCTACAGGCCACACTTGATGTGTCACTGTCCTTCAGACACGTGGAACACAGTCCCAATGTACCCCCAGGTGTTCGCTCTGCCTGAAACACTCTTCCCAGAACAGCCAGGTGATTCCTACTCTGTCACTGCCTTTAGCTGCTCTCTGACCTCTCAGCTCCACAGAGGTCCCTTCCCTGACCTGCACCCTGCACAGGGCAGCTCCCATCCCTGTCACTTCCATATGTTTCTTTTGCTTTATTTTTATAATATATAAATAAAATTAAAACATATTTATTTGCATATGGAATATATGTATATGTGTAACCTGTGTGATGTTCTGTATCTACATGTGCTGTGTGTTAAATATCAGTATTGAGTGTGAGGAATTCATCGGTGGATCTCAGCACCTAGTGCACATAGAAAATATTCAAAAGATTAATTGAAGGAAGGAAGGAACAAAAGGAGGAGGAAAGGAAGGAAAGGAGGGAGGGAGAAGAAGAATCCTAGATTCTGGTGATGCAACCAGTGGTGGTGGGTGATGAGACCAAGCACTTCCTGGGCTTCCCCAGCGGTCCCCACCTCCGTGCACACATGAAAACTCAGCATTGGGCTCAGCGCCTGTGGCTCAAGTGGCTAAGGTGTCAGCCACATATACCTAAGGTGGTGGGTTCGAATCCCCAGCCCGGGCCCGCCAAACAACAATGATGGCTGCAACCAAAAAATGGCCGGGCTTTGTGGCAGGCACCTGTAGTCCCAGCTACTTGGGAGGCTGAGGCAGGAGACTCGCTTGAACCCAGGAGTTGGAGGTTGCTGTGAGCTGTGATGCCATGGCACTCTACCCAGGGGGACAGCTTGAGGCTCTGTCTCAAAAAAAAAAAAAAAAAGAAAACTCAGCATTGGGCAGCAAAGCGTTCTCCTCCCTCACCTGGCTAACCTCCTGGCCAGGTGTGCCCGGACATACCGGAGGTGCCATTATTGCTCTTTGTTTGCTCATTATCCTTCCCCAGGACCAGTGCTCTGTGTTCCTTCAGTTGCTCACCCAGCAGTGTCCTCACTTTGCCCTTTGCCGTAACGCGACCTGTGTCTCTGAAGCCTCCACTTCGGCGTCAGTCTCCCTCCCTCCCAAGTCCCATTGTTATTCCATCGGTATCACTTGCTCAGCTCGGTAACACAGAGTCAGCAGATTCTCCAACTTAGGAAGCCATGGTCCAGTGATGCTTTAATAGAGTAAGAAATAGAAAACTTCATTAGGGAGAGAGCAGATATCACATCTGATTTACTACACAGGCCAGGCCTTGTACGTGCGATCCTGCCTACCAATAAGGTGTGCTATGAGCCATATAATATTGGTATCAAAGAACAGAAATCTGAAAATTTGGGGAGCAGGGAAAGCATTACATACTTTAAAAATGTTATTATAATTCCTGGCATATTAAATGGGCTATGAAAATCATAATTCAAAGAGTGTTTGCCACATGGGGATACAGTATTACAGAAAGAACTCGATATTTATTTTGCACATTGAAGCTTGTTATTCTTTTTATTTTCCCTGTGAATTTAGATTGCTGAAAGGCTGTAATAAAGTACAACAAAGTTGAATGGCGCATCATGTTCCTTCCTACAGCTGGCTTACAGCACTGAGTGGCCAACTGGTCATCCAGGGCTGCTCACAGTGGCACCCGTTAGCATTGCCCGTTCTCTCTACTACGGAAATCAGGCAGGATGGCTGGATTAGTCAATAAAAACGAATATAACTTTTATCAGACACTTCAACAATGAAGGTCAGAGCAGCAACAGGTGGCTTATCTGGCTCTCTTCACCATGTTTGTCTCACACATTTTTGAATGAAGCTTCCATCTTCGTGGGTCATGAACAATTGTAGGAAGAAGATGCCCCTCTGGCTCTAGGGGTGCAGATAAAGTAACTCCTTTATCAGCTCCTTTAGCAGCAGCATAACCCAGCCTACCCCGACTAGCATAGGAGTGGACCCTGCATCTAGAAACAGGCACGGCAAACAGCCAGCTTCTACCATAGACCAAACCCTTTCCAATGCAGCATGATGGACTGATGAAATGTGGATATTCTCCTCACGACTGTGAGAGCAAAACTAAACAAGCAAGTGAAGTTACCAAAAAAAGCGCCATAAAACAAAGAAGGCTCTGGGACACAGGGTCGCCCCCAGGAATCCGTGCTGACGCAGAAGATGCAGAAAGGTGAGGAGAAGCGAATGTCTCTCTTTTCTCCGTTTCTCTGGGCTGCCTGCAAAATTTTTCAGATTGGAAGAGACACTAAACTGTTATTTGTCTTGGTTAGTCTTAGACCAAGTAGGTAAATAAATAAATGAATAAATAAAATGATAAAATCTTTGATACTTCACAGCCATGTTGGGCATTTCCGTGTTTCCAGCCCACAGAAGGCCATGAAGAGGACACAAAGTGACCTACACTGTCAATTACCATAATCACAGCTGACCCTGTGCAGCCTGGGAGCACTGCAGGGCCACCTGGATTAGGACTAAGGAGATAGCCTGATCCCACAACTGCAAGATGCTATTGGATAGCAGTGCACCAGTGTAGTGGTAGTGAAGATATTATTGGTTCATTATTAAAATGTCAATCTTGAATGGGAAAGACAGACCTTTCATGGGAGTCCAAACGATGACTTGGCTAAGAGAATAGATTTCTGAGATAAAATTCTATAACACCACTTGCTATAAGAATAACCTCTCACTTCCTTGGGCATGTTATTTAAATTCTCTGTATTTTAGTCTTTTCATTTTTTAAAATTAGAATGTCATATTTGCCAACATATATGCTCCCCATGTTTATTGAAATTGCCAATTTTGAGGCCTGTGTGATACTGGGAAGTTCTGATCCTTGGAGTCTGCTGACCTCACTGGCAGTGACTGAGAAACAACGTATATGAGTGCCAGGAATAGCGTACATGTGACTGCAGGCCGTCCAGGCACTGGGTCCTGCAGTGCTCAGACATGGGAATGTTATAATTCAAAACCTATTGCCTGGAAGCCTCACAGGCAGACTTCAGGCTTTGTTCAAAGTGCTCCTTAGTTATTTGGGGAATGCTCAAAGGAGTGTTGAGCTCCACAAGCCAGGCTGCCACCTACATTCTTCACCCATCCATCTCCCTACATCTTCCCTTCTGCTCAGCCTCCCGTATCCTGTTCTCCATTCACCAGGGTGGGTGGAGCAGCCTCAGTGCTCTTGGCCTGGCAGGCAGTTTCTATGTCTGAGTCAGTGGAGCCTGCTCAGAACATCCCCAGGCCATGCAGTCTGGAAGGCAGTTTCCTCTCCCTGTTCCTTCTGGAAAATTTGTTTTGATTAATAATGACTCTATTCTGTATTATTCTTTTGTTCTAACACAATTAATTAAAATGGAGACCAAAATCCAATTTTTAAATGTTACCAAAGTCAATCAAATGTTTCACATATGAATTAAAAACTGCACTCACCAAACAGAAATCTTATTCCTCACAATTCACACACTGCTTCATTGTTTTGAATATTAGACATAAATAAAGATGGTGGTTGGTCACCCAGAAAGACAGGATTGTCCAGCTGTCCACTGACTCACGTCTGATCCTTTGCCTTCGCAATCTCACTGTTAGCATCTTCCCTTGAACCTACCATTGTAATGTGTCACAGGTGACAAATACACAAACTGTGTCTAGAGCAAGCTCAGATGGGTTGGAACCTTCACACACGGTCGTGGGACAGTCTGTAGACAGCTGCGTGTCCCTGAGTCCGAGTCTGTCAGCATCTGACTCTGTAACTGGAGAATCCTAACAACCAGCCGATGTATAAAACACCGTTACTTAAAGAGAAGGAATAAAAAGTGTGCTAATTTGAAGCAAATATGTGTGCGTGGTGTGTATATGCTTATAGCTCAACCTCTGCAGAAGTTGTTTAAAATTGAACAAAAAAATTGTTTTGTTTCAAAAGAGCATCTCATTATTGGTGAAGCTTACAATGTCTGGTACAATACATAGGAATGTTCATACAGGGGGTCCCAAAAGTCACCCACAAAGTCAATCACATACATAGGGAAAATGGGAAATTGTAGCTTAATGTACCTTTATTTTCACACTATTCATTAGGAAATTTTACAGTTATTCACAAAGTATTCTCCCCGTGCGGCCACTCTCTGTGGAGAGGCCCCTGCCCACTCCTGGGTTCCTGTGTGCAGGGTCGCAGCCCTGTCTAGATTCCTACCAAGACACAGGGAACCACCTTCTCTCTCCACTCCTTGAGGCCTCCTCTCATCATCCAGGCCCTGACACCTTGGCAGATGATGGCTGTAGGTTCTGGAAACACATCTTAAATATTTGCAGTAGCTTCTGTCTGCTACTGTCTGGTCTGTGTCACCCCTGTTACAAGGATGTGGCAGAAATAGACACCACACTGTTTTAACCCCCTTCCTATACTTCTAAATCCTTCTCACCCAAGATTCTCTCCTGTTCTGTCTCTACAGGCATAAGTTTCCATGCACAGTAACAGAGACAAATGATGGCGTGTGTGTGTGTGTGCTTGCTCACACGTGTGCACGCGCAGGCGTGCGTGTGTTGAGTAGAGGCAAGTGAGAGTGACAGAGATTACAACAGGAGATGCACCATGACATCCCCATCATCAGGCATCTCACTGGCGTGGATAAGTCTGGGAGAAATCTCTGAAGTGCCTGCACTTACCCAGCCGCACATACATACATAAAAACTGGGTTATTTGCTTTCATTCCAAGATGTCAAACATCTGGGTATATAAACAAATGATGAGAATAAAAACCCCCCACAAAAAACAATGAGTTTAATCACAGCTTTATTGTCACATTTGTGCAAATCAGAACAGCTGTCAGAATTGTGATATGAATGTGACTTTGCCATCAAGATCCACATGGTGTCTTCCTCATTCCCGCCCTGTTTCTGCTTTTTGTCTGCTGGGTCTGGCTTCTCCAAAACCACACATTCCAGGCATAACTCACTGCATTTTAGAGTTTTCACAGAAAGGCTTTCTGGAAAATTTTTTCATTAATTTATTTTAAGCCAGAGAGAAACAGGTGATAACCTTTAAAAATAAGTAAATGGAACTTCTAGGAAAAAAAAAAAAGAGAGAGCGGAAAGAAAGAAAAAACATACACGCACACTAGAGAACGGAATTAATTATCTTCTTTTCCTTTCTAAAAATTATTATTACCATTTCCCTGAAATTTCAGGATTATTTCTGTGATGTATTTTGTCTTGTTAAAAATCATAAGAAGACATTGTGTCTGAAATGCAGGAATAGAACAGAGTCTCTCTCATTAGGCTTGGGGCAGCTGAGTGGCTCTCGGGAGACCAAAGCACTACCTGAGACTTGCTGTAAAAGACTAATAGCTTGAACCATAGTTCAAAATATATTCTGGTGAAGACAATTTAATTAAATGTCTTCATATAACATTATTGAGAGCTAACATGTGCTATGCCTTTTTAAAATTTTTTTCCTGAGACAAAGTCTGTCGCCCATGCTAGACCATGGTGGTGTCAGCCTAGCTCACAGCAGCCTCAAACTCCTGGGCTCACACAATCCTCCTGCCTCAGCCTCCTGAATAGCTGGGACCACAGGCATGTACAAACATACTTGGCTATTTGTCTAATATTTTTTTCTACCTTTAGTAGAGATGGGGGTCTCACTTTGCTCAGGCTGATCTCAAACTTCTGATCATACATGATCCTCCCCACCTTGGCCTCCCAGCACACTAAGATTATAGGCAGAAGAGACCACGCACAGTGATGCTATGCCTTTTAAAAAATCACACATTCCCCATTCTTAGAGACTTTTCTGTCTTACAAAATAGTAGGATGAGATGAAAGAACTGGTAATCACTGGTTGTCTTCTTTGCTATAATTTACATAATTTGGGGTATAATTTACATAATTATTCCACTTAATTCCCACTACATCCCCAGGATGTCGGTGTTTATGTCCATGTTTTGTACATGAGAGAAAAAAGCCTAAACCACGCCACTTCTTGGTAGTTAAACTTGGAGTTAAAGGGCCATAAAGAGATAGAAATAGCTGCCCTGGGCTTTCCGAGGAGGACAGACGACATCTCCCTACTGTGCCGGAAGATCTTTTGTGGAAGAGATGGCTGTTTAGTCAGAACGTAAGCAATGTAAAGGGATTTAATCAGGAATCTGAGGAGGGGTTTTTGGGTGAAGAAAATAAGGTGAGGTAACCAGAGAGGACAGGACATGGACCAGTGTCCTTCTGCTCCTTCTGCTTCATCTTCCTCCCTCAGGGAGAAAGCCCCTTACCCTTTCAAGAGGGACAGCCCAGAAGGAATCCCTGATGGCCTCTCATCTTCACATGGGGGGTGGGCAGGAAATGCAGAGCACTCAGGCCCCTGAGCCGCTCTGGAGCACTGCGTGAGTGGGCAATCACACAGACTCAGCACCAGGAGAAGCCCCTTCGTCAGGACCCGGTCTCTTCCCCTGGGGGAATTTGCTCGTCCTTGCCTGGATTTGGCTCTCAGCTCTGGGGCATTTACTTTCTTTGTTACATCTGAAACTAAATTTTAGGTATAGCCCCTCCTCGGTGGACCTATAAGTCTTTTAAGCTGCTTTCTGTTTCTAGAAGGTTTGGAACCTGAAGACCTTTTTCATTACAAAATCGGAAGGCTCTCAAGGCCTGGCTTATGTTTAACAATGCAGTTCCTTCAAGCGCACAGCAGATTTATGACCGCTGGCTAATACCCAGTCCCATGCTCGATTCACAGCACTCAGGCCAAATGAGCTTGACTCTGGGGTATGAGTTCCAGACACGTTGTTTGGTATTTTTAACATCTTCTTACCTTTCCTCAAATTACTGATAATGACCTTGAGAACTCTTGGAACAAGTGGGAAGATCACACCTTAATCACATCCATGCCTAAGTCATTGTCTCAGCTGAGCAGTTTTACTTGAGACTTGTCAATCATATCCTCTTAAAATATAATCTCTCAGTGTTTGGGCACTAGAAAAAGTCACATTTTCCACTCTGGCAAGTCCAGGATGATCTGAATTTTCTCTATGGATTTTTGTCTTCACTTATAGACTAGCTAATTATTTCCCATAGGTTTGACCAACATTGACCATATATGTTCGCTATCCCTTCATAAGCACAATAGTCGTGGGACATGACTCTCAAGTTACCATGGCCCATGTTTTACCAAATATTTTGCTAGTTAGTTTCTTGTATTGACATCTCCCCAGCCTCTTATGGGAGTTCCCTTTCTGTCTACTGCTGGACTGCCAGGGCTAACACTGTTGGGATTTGTTTTAGGAACACCTGTTTCAAAGTAGTTTTCTGTATTGCTTGATTGTTAGCTGCTGTAACAAACACAAATAATTCAACAATTTAACCATATCAAATATATTTAATCTCCCTCTGACAGCCTGACTGGATGGATGTATTTGGTTAGTGGTCTTCTAAGTAGTTATTCAGGAATCCTGGTCTCTTCCATCTTGTACTATCAACCTTAACTTGGGTCTGTTAAAATCCCCTGTAGGGTCCTTGTATCCACCTAGACAAAGAGCCATGAGAGTCAGAGGGTGTCCCTGCAGAGTTTTGTGCTCTGCATCGTGGCTTCCTATGTTCATTGGCTGGAACTAGCCACATAACCCCATACAAATGCAAGAAGTCTTAAAGATATGAACTAACAACTCTTGAGTTATTGCTACATGTCAGGTGATTTAAATGTTAAAATTTTTTTTAAAGTCTAGTGTGTTATGTGTTTTTGTTTAAATGAGGGAAGAGAGTTAAAAAATTTTACTAGGAAAACAAAGATAACAAAAGGCATTTGAGTGTGTTTTTTTAGCACCTTCTTTTATAGATACCTTCCATTTTCATATATTTGGTTTTAAAAATTAAGTCCAAAATATGGACTGTAGATTTAGTTTTTGGTCACCATTCATTACTTCTCTGTAATAAAGAAGTATTCCCTGGAAGTATTAGAATTTGGAAATATTTTATGTTCACATTCTTGCCACAGTGGGTGGTTGGTGAATAATAATTCTCTTCCTCTTTGGCTTTGGACTTGGCCATATAGGTTGTTGCAGACATGATGCAAGCAGGGGCTTGAAATGTTTGTGTGGTTAGAATTGCCTTTCTGAACTTCTGTCATAGCTATGAAAATATCATGCAACATTTGATTTTAATCCCAAAAGAATAAGACCAGTGGGCCAGACCTGGAGTTTCCAGTTCACAGCCTGGAGACATGTTCAACCGAGGCCAGCAAAATCCAAACCCAAGCTGACACTTTAAGATGAAAAACAGAAATCAGGTTTTTTTTTTTTTTTTTTTTTTTTTTTGTCTTTTCTATTACAGAAATGTTATATTTCTATTTATTTTTAAGTGTCAACCACAAGAGAGGACTTTTTATCTCTTTGTATGTCACCTGTTTCTTTTACCCAATATTTACACAATGCCTGAGAGGTGTCCAGGTTGCGTTTAGTGCAGTGGACACAGGGACGAATAAGGATGCAGAACTGAATTGTTGCATTATTTTCTAGAATCTCATTATACTGTGAAAACTTTTTATCACTGGATAAGGACTTAGCAAAGTTTTTCCTTTCTCTGCTTTAAATATCCCCTCTACTTACCACCTAGGGGCAACCATCTCATTTTTAAAATAGCCTTGAGAAATCCATGTGTAATGGCCAGAATCTTCAGATTACCTTGACTGTGACTTAGGGGAAGGCAAGGGCAAAGCTCATGGTGAAGCACCAAGGACCCTCCCTCAGAGAAGCCACTGATGTCACTCACAGGGACGTGAAGACGCCTGGTCAATGAGAACACAGGCTGGCACAGCTCTGAACATGCATGGGAGTCATTGCAGTTCAGTGGGGATGAACATATATATTGGAATGCACATGTACTGAAAAAATGGTTGGATGCTAACATCTGAACTTGCCACCAAATCAAGTTGAAAAAACCACAAAATATACTTTCTTGAAAAAACTGTTTAATGAGCATCTCCATGTTTCCACTTCTGAGTTAATATTCCTAAGCTGTTACCTGACTCCTAGCACCAATTCTGTTTTCCTTTAGAGAGGGAGTTTACATTGCCATAGCCCAGATTCTTTACTCCATGCTAGGCAGAGAATTGTCAAATAATTAAGCATTTCTATTATAACATTTACCTTATTGTGTTTTATTTTGCCTATTTTTGACATCTAACTCTCCTCCCAGGGGAAATACACACAAACACACACACACACATACATATTATATACATACACACACATATAAGTTCATTATTTTTAATTATTTTATCAGCAGCTAGTATTTTATCTCTGATGTTAAAGCTGAAAGCAAATGGTTTTAAAATAACTGTATGCATGGAAAACGTGTTCTTTAAAGAATTTAGAGAATTGGAAAAGATTTGTGAGAAAAGACATTTTTTCCAAAAGAAGCTTTCATTTTTCACTTGTATTGAAGTTAGTTTACTTTCAAATACATTGTATGATAAGCAAAACTAACAGAAAACTAAATTTAAAAATAAACAAGTGAATGTTTTCAAGCACAATTATGAAGTAAGATACTAATACCAAAAATACTCTGGAACTAATACAAGCTATGTTTTCCTTCCCTACACCCCTTCATTATGCCCTCTAACTACAAACTAAATTACACAGTACTCTTTAATCTCTGGAATTGTCTAAATTGAGGTAAACAATTCAGAAAAGCTCATGCATAATTTATTAAAGAGTTCACCGTGTAGTGTATTTGCCCTAATTAAATAACATAACACTATTATAATTTGACTTTTAATATATTATGGTTATTTATTAAAATTTTAATTAGTCTCAAAATTGCTTTTAGCAGACTTGAAAATCCATTTTAATAAAAGAGTTGGACAAAAGGAACTATTTTAAGTTTCCCTTGTCTTTTTTAAAGTCCTGAGAAATTACACAAGTTTGCCTACACATACACACACCCCTATATGTTCTGTGGCCAAAGATGGGGCAGAGGTCAATGTTGGGAGGAGAGGTAGATACACTTACAGAATGTGTGGAAAGCTCTTTGGTGAAAATTCTCTTCTGGGACTAGTTAAGCACTGTGTACAAAGTGCTTGGACTTTAGCTAAACACATTGATATTCTTGGAAATCATTATTTTTTACTTTTTTCTCCCTAAGTGAGTTTGAATTTCACAGCAGGAATCAAGACTAAGTTGCAGCCTCATTATCATAAACACATAATGCCAACATATAGGATAATTGAAAAGCATATCATCGTCACACCCCTTCAATACCTGCTTCAGGGAGTCCATGTTTTCCTGTTCTGCTTTATACATCAGTGGTGTCAGTTTATAAATCAAAGTATGTTTATAAACCGTCAAAGTAGCACGCAGGAAGCTGCTACTTCCATGGCAGGAAGCTAACCCAGTGCCTTAGTTCTTTTTGCTTTGCTACAACTTAACACCACAGACTAGGTAATTTATAAAGACAGCATATTTTTCATACAGTTCTGGAGGTTGGGAAGTCCAAGGTCTAGGGGGCTGCATCTGATGAGGGCCTTTTTGCTGAGTCATTTCTGAAAGCAGAAGGCAGATAGGCAAAAGAGTGTAGGAAAGAGAGAGAGAGAGAAGGAAAAGGAGAAGAATGGGACTGAACTTGTTCTTTTATGAGGAACACACTGCTGTAATAATTAACCCATTCATATGATAAAGATTTTAATGCAATTAATCCATTTAAGAGGGTAGTGTTCTTATTACCTGATCCCTCTTAAAGGTCCTATGTCTCACCATTTTGGGGCTGGACATTAAGTTTGTATCACATGAACTTTGAGTAATACATCTGAATTACAACATGTAGATTTGCTGCATGGCCCCATGAAACATTCACTGGGAAATAAAACAAAAATGCACATACTTTTCATTTCAAAAGTTCTATTGCTTTAAATTCCATTTTTAAAAACAATATCACCCTACTTACAAGATGAAACTCAAACTCCTTTTGGACATAAGCTGAGATTTGTGTGCTCTCCAGACACCATCTATCCTAGCCAGTTAATTCCATAACCAAATGTATAAGTTCCTTATCACTCTATGTTTCATGCCTGTTTGCCTTTCCTCTGGCTTTCCCACCTAACAACAACAATAAAATACCTCTCCTCTCTCTTGCCAGGGCTCAAGGAAAAACAGCCCAGCATCTAGAACTTTGTGTCATCCTCATGGCAGAATCAAGCAAGTTGACATCTGTGTGACCACAGTAGCAGTTCCCATGTAGTGTCATGGTCATGAATGTACAAGGATGATGATGCCTTCTTAAACGCTGAGCTCCCTAAAGATTAGACAGCCACATTTGTATCAGCAACACTTGATCACAATACTTTTACATAGTAGTTACTTGATAAAAAATTCAACATGGATGCATACATAGGATGCACAAAGATAGGTGGTTACATTATCAAATATAGAACTAAAATATAAGATCCTTAAGTAGATCTTTGAACTGTAAATAGGTAGGCAAACAAAAATAAATAAGTTTTTTAAAAAAGAAATAAATCTGAGGACTCTGCAGAATATCTGAAAACAGGTGGATTTTGGAGAAAAGTCAAAGCTTAGAGAAGTGACTTCCCAGATATGAGGATCCCTCATTTTTTATGTTTGTTTTATTTTTAAAATTTTCTCAAATTTGTCCCAAATGTCAGCCCTAGGGGGAGAAAGGATACAGTAATGATGGTTAAAATGGAAGATGAACCACATATATCTGGTCAGAGGAAAGATAAACAGTAGACCGTGAAAACTAGAATATATAGGAGAAATTTTGAGGTTATTAATAACTAGAGAGATGGGTCTACTAAATCTGTGAATGAATCTGTAAAAATTGCAGGCTCATTCCTGAGCTAAGCATGTGTGAGAAAGACTCAAATCAGTAAAACAGAGGTTTGGAGAACTGAACTGAAATTTGAACCACTGTTCCATCTCAAATTAACCCTAACATTACACATAGAAGAGACCCAAACCGATGTACCAATGATTTAGAGCACAGAATTGAAGTTCATAATAAACACCTGTGTATCAGACCATCTCCTGAGCAATGCAGGCATGAATTGGACTCAAAATAGCATACTGAAGCTTAAAGACTGTAGCTACCACATAAAGAAGATGAGATGGAACCTATGTTTTGAAACTAACTACTAGAACAACAACAACAAAAATCAACATATATGATTAGAAAAGGGCCCAGTATCCACATGACATATTATTCACAATGTCCATGTTAAAATTATAAATTAATGAATATACAAAAACGAAAAAAGTAAGAAGCAATTCTCAAGTAAAAAACAACCAATAGACTTCAATATGACTCAGATATTGAAATTACTATAAAAATAAAAACATCAAAAGACTATGAATCAGCCATTTATAACCATGTTCCATGAAATAAAAATACATACATTCAAATTAAATGTGAAAAGAAGTTCTTAGGTGAAGAACCAAAGATATTAAAAAAAAATACAGAGCCAAGTAAAAATTTGGAACAAAGAAATACTAAATTTAATATAAACTTTAACTGGATGGCTCAATAAAGATGAGTGAAAGAGGAAAAAGTCAATCTGAAGATAGACCAATAAGCATTATTCAT
The DNA here is from genome assembly GCA_963575145.1 of Galago senegalensis. Taxonomy (NCBI): domain Eukaryota; kingdom Metazoa; phylum Chordata; class Mammalia; order Primates; family Galagidae; genus Galago; species Galago senegalensis. The sequence continues at coordinate 99,049 of CAUYTI010148283.1, forward strand.
TCTAAATAACAGACAAAAGATATTGGGAAAAGTAGAGTTCTAAGGGGCCTATGGGAAATTTTCTTTTTCTATATCAAAATATTAAGGGAGTTCAAATATTTTTGTTACATGGATATATAGGCAAAATGCCTATATGTCTCTTGCCAAAAAAGCTGTTTGAGAGAGAGCAGTGAAAAGACTTTGTGCAGGTATACTTGTAAGAAACTCAGGCAGAATCCCATGTGGCCAGGTTAGTTGTGGGCCTAACATGACCAAGGCTTTGGCTGGAATTGCATTTTCAGACTGCATTAAGGAATTAAGGTTGACTTTATAAGGCCTACAAAAAAGCTCTTTGGAAAACTGTCCAGATACCCATCAGTAACCTTTCCTGATCTGTGGTAAGTGATGAAGGTTGCTTACTGATGGGTCTGAGTTCCTGATCTGTGGTAAGTGAGGAAGGTCGCTTGCTGACAGGTCTGGGAATGGTAATGTCATACAGGTATCTAATGGCACAGATGAAATCTGGGCTCATGAAAGGCTTTTGAGAAGTCCAGCCTGAGAATTCCTTATAAAAGGCTGCAGCAAACCCCCCCCCCCCCCGACTTAAGAGCTACATGGAAGCAGAGGTTTGCACACAAATTCCTGTATGCCCAAGAGGTTTCTCTGTGCTTTGTTTAAAGATTCGAAGTAACTGCCTCCAAATGGCATGGTTAGTAAAACAGACATTCAAATCCTCTCTTTCCCCATAGCCTCAGGCTTCACCAGACAAGAACAAAGAAAGTAATGACTGACAACATGTTATGTTAAGTTATGTTAAACTGGGTTATGTTGAAAGGATTATGCTTAAAGATGTATGTTGGGTGGATTATCAAATTACCAGGGAGGAGCTACAGGGCCGGTGGTCATAACATGTTTAAATGGATTAATGAAGTCATTAATGCCCAGTGCTCATGTGCAGAGGGATTGTAATGAATATTTATGAGGTCATTGCTGCATTGTGCTCATGCACAAGATTGCCTATATAAACCAACAGCAAATAAAGAAAGCTCACCATTTTGCCTGAGCGAGCAGATGGTCACCTTTATTTAAAACACAATTTCAATAAGCATGCTTGTTCTTCATGACATTGCTTTTCTGTGAGACCCTTACGGCAGCATGGATACACTATATAACACTGAAGTCCGGGCTTTCAGGGTTCCTGCCATCAGCACAGTGTTCATTATTAAGTACATTTTCTTTAATTGTTGGAGATTCATCAAGGGTACAAAGAACCAGGTTACATTGATTCCATTTGTTAGGTAAAGTCCCTCTTATAATTGTGTCCTGCCCCCAAAAGATATTGACCAGATATATGTGCTTCATCTTCTGGTTTTAACCACACTGTGACTTCCCACCCCCCTCCCTCCTTCCCTCTCTCTGTTCTCCCCTCCCTTCACCATGTACTAGATTATTAATTGTCCTCATATCAGAATTGAGTACATAGGATTCTTGATTCTCCATTCTTGTGATGTTTTATTAATAATATGTTCCACTTCCAACCAGGACAATACAAAAGGTATAAACTTTCCATCTTCTTTAATGTATGTTTTTATGTCTCATTACTCTCTGAGTCTTCCTTATTTTTAATTTCCAAAGTCTTTAGGTCTTCTTTTCTGCAAATGTTCACCCCATGTGTTAGTGAGAAGATGTAGTGTTTTACTCTTTTTCTCCATTCCAGAGACCTCACTCAGGATAACCATCTCTAGCTCTATCCAAGTTGCTGTGAATAACATTGTCTCATGTCATTTTATGATTGAGTAGTCCTCCATGGTAGGTCTATAGCACATTATCTTTATCAACTCCGTATTGATCAGTGCTGAGGTTAATTTCATATCTTTGCAGTTGTGAATTGTGTTGCAATAAACATTCAAGTGCAAGTGTCTTTCTGATAAAATCATCTATCTTCTTTTGGGTGGATACTCAGTAGTGGGATTGCTGGATTGCTGGTAGGTCTGCTTTTAGTTCCTGATGAATCTCCATACTGTTTTCCAGAAAGATTGTACTAATTTGAAGTCCCACCAACAGGTGTATAAGTGTTGTTTTCTCTGAATCCACCTCAGTATTTGCTGTTTTTTGACTTTTTAATAATGACCACTCTGACTGGGGTAAGTTTGTGTATCTCACTGCAGTTTTAACTTGCATTTTTGTAATGACTACTGATGATAAACATTCTTTCCTCTGTTTCTTGTTTGTTTTTGCAATTTATCTGTCCTCTTTTGAATTTCTGTTTACCTTTGTAACCTACTTTTTTTTTTCTAGTTTTTTGGCTGGGGCTGGGCTTGAACCTGTCAGCTCCAGCATAGGGGGACGGTGTCCTACTGCTTTGAGCCACAGGTGCCACCCTTTAAACCTACTTTTTGATGGAATCTTGATGTTTTATGTGAGTTCATTGTAAATTTTGGATATTAGCCTTTTGTCAGCTGTACAGTTCGAATACATTTTCTTCCAATCTGTAGGTTGCCTGTTTAGTCTTTTTATTTTTTTACTGTGCAGAAGCTTTTTAAAAAAATTATTTCAGATTATTAGGAAGGTAAAAATAATTAGGTTACATTATCTGCATTTGTTAGGTCAAATTCAAGTTTTAAGCTTTTTAATTAAATAGATTCCATTTATTTATTTTTGTTGCTGTTGTATTTGCCTTTGGGACCTTAGTAATAAATTTTTTGCCTAGACTTATGTCTAGAAGAGTTTTTCCTACATTTTCTTCTAAATTTTTTTTTATGTGGTTTCATGCCTCACTTCATGTAAGTCTTTTATCCATTTTGTATTAATTGTTGTCTATGGAGAGAGATATGTATTCTGTCTCATTCTTCTGCATGTAGCTATCCAATTTTCCCAACATCAATTATTGAACAGGGCATCCTTTCCCTGGAGCATATTTTTTTCTGCTTTGTTGAAGATTATTTGGTTGTAGCTATTTGGTTTTATTTCTGGGCATGTGGGAAATTTTCAAAATATTTAACATAAATATCATTGAGATAAAATACACAGAGAAAAATACATTTGTGTCCAAAAAAATTTGAAAAATAAATCACATTTTTTTAATTTGCTGAAAGATTTATGGTTTAAAATGTCAGTAAACATAAAACATAATAAACTCAAAGCTAACTGTTGTTAAACACATCATATTAAAATGCTTATCATTAAATATAAGGACAGATTCTTAAAAGTAGCTGTGGAAAATGACATTACATAAAGAAGATACTGACTTGACTGATTCTGAATTTCTTGTTAGAAAACTTGAGGCCAGAAGACAACGGAAAAACATTTTTCAAGTACAGAGAGAAAGTCATGTCACACCTGAATTATTTGCTGCAATAAAATTTTTCTAGAAAGGGGATGAAAACATCATTAGATGAAGGAAGTTAAAGAATATATCAATTGTAGATATGTTTGAAAATAAAATTTTTTAAAAATGGTTCAAGCTGAATGGAAATATGGGAAAGGGTCATTGACGTCTTTGTTAAACAAGGAAAACCAAGACAAATGGTAAACATCTGGGTAAATATGTAAAACATATAATCTCTCTTAAGTCCTTTAAAATACATGAGTCTTAAAACAAATATTGTGACATTTCTCAGTGGGATTTTCAGTGTAAATGGATGTAACACATATGACGAATGTGATGCAAACACCAAAGTAAGGGGGAGATAAAAAACTACTCTCACCTTAATTTTTCAACAAAGTGCTATAATAATATCTCTAAATATACTGTAAAATGTTGAATATGCATGTCATAATGCCTAGACCAGTCAATAAAACATAGACAATCAAAATTTCAACAGAAAAATTAAAGTGAAACATCAAATATGATTCAAAAGATGTAATCAAGAAAGACAATGGTGACTAAAGAATCAAAAATGAGGAGCAAAGTGAAAAATGATCAATGGTCGACTAGAATCCAACTATATTAAAAATATTATGCAGTACATTCTGGTTGACTAAATGTTCCAAATAAAGGGCAAGATTAACAAAGTGGAAAACAAATTAACAAATAAGATTTATTATCAGCAGCCTACAGAGGCAGAAAGAGATATATCAGGCACAGTAAGTGCAAAAAAATGCTTGAAGTGGACTTTTTTGATATCAGAACACATTGGCATTTAGAAAAATGTTTTACTGAAGTAAAGATGAGTTTATCACAATAATAAAAGGGACAAATAATCAAAAGTATTATAACTATTAAAATGTGCTATGCTTCCATTAAAACAAAACAAAATAGATTTAAAGGGAGAAAGAGAATTCCACAAGTATTATAATTGTTTGTAATACCCCTCTGTCACATATTAATATGAAATAAAAAATAATAAATATATTTACAATCTGAAGAACATGATTAACTGCCTTTGTTTAACTGAAATATATAAATTGCTGCATGCACCAACATGGAGTACCTAAAGTGCCATGATGGACCATGAAAAAACATCAACAATTTAAAATATCAACATCATATAAAGTGCATTCTCTGATTTCAATGAAATTAATTTAGATTTTAGTAACAACACAGTGTCTTGAAAATTACCAAATATCTGGAAAGTACCAAAGAAGCCAAGAAAAGCTGCATCTTTCTTGCTGCACCCCTTTTAAAAATAAAAGGATTTGTTCTGTAAAATTTGGATTCAGTCAAAAGGCCACTCTTAGGGCCTTAGAAGGCCACAGACCCCACTCCCTAATGCATTCTTATACACTACCAGGGAACAATTGGAAAATAAAATACCATACTGGCAATTAAACTTCTCAAGTCATGATGAAAGACAGAGTGATTTGAAGGTATGATTGAATTATTTTCAAATAATTATTTGTTGATTAAAGTATTTTAAAATATATTTTATCTTTTTTCGAACTGCATCATGTCCACAGAGAAATGACTAAATTACTATTTTTGAAAGGTCACATATAAGAGTCATTTTTATTTCTAATACTAAGAAAATCTCAATCTGATAAATGCAAAAAGGACTTATCAGAATATTAACACACGTTTCAAATTGTCTACTGTTAAAGCATTGCACCAAGTCTCAGGGAACCTGAGCTGTAAGTTTGATTCTGAGATGAGTCTGCTGTGCGCCCTTAGAGTGGGGTTGTATTGCTCCTGGAACCTATTTTCTTATCTAATACTATACATACTCGAAAAAAATATGCTTTAAAATGTTTTACAAATAGAAATACCTCTAACATCTTAAAAGTTAAAGTATTTCTACCTTATAATTCATATATTTTTGTTGTTAAAAAGTACATATTGCAGAACTATAAATTATGAAATATGAGAGCATTTTCTTTCATTTCTTGACCTCCAATCCTCATTTACTCCTTTTATTTCCCATTATTGAAACTTTCCTTTACAATCTCCCCAATAGTTTCTGTACTCATATATATATACACATTTGGGGTTTTTTTTTGGGGGGGCGGGGTGTGGTGGACAGAATCTCAAGCTGTTGCCCTGGGTAGAATGTCCTCCAAGTCTAGGGATCAAGCGATCCTCTTGCCTCAGTTTTTTTAATTTATTTTTTATTTTTAGTAGAGATGGGGTATCACTTTTGCTCATGCTGGTCTTGAACTCACGAGTTCAAGTTATTCACCCACCTTGGCTTCCCAGAGTGCTAGGATTATAAGCATGTACCACAGCGCTCAGCCACTGTCCATCTGTTTATAAATGAAAAAAAAAAATCCTCATATTTCTCAGTGAGCAATTGATGATTTATTTCTGGTAGTGATAAAAGTACCAAAAATGGCTTGCTTAAGTTGATAAATTAATATTCTTGTTTATTTCTACCCGAATTACATCTATCCTTGAAGACCCAATTCAAATGAGGATTGAACTTATATGTGAACATATGAATAAGTCAGTGGCTTGAAACCATACACAATCTAGATTAGCTAGGTAGGTGTCTCAGGTTCGAATCCCCAGCTGGGGCCCGCCAAACAACAATGATGGCTGCAACCAAAAAATGGCCGGGCTTTGTGGCAGGCGCCTGTAGTCCCAGCTACTTGGGAGGCTGAGGCAGGAGACTCGCTTGAACCCAGGAGTTGGAGGTTGCTGTGAGCGTGATGTCATGGCACTCTACCCAGGGGGGATAGCTTGAGGCTCTGTCTCAAAAAAAAAAAAAGAAAAGAAAAGAAAATAGTCAGCAGTTATGCATGATATTCTTTTTTCCTTCACACTGTATGAATGTTTTCTCTCTAGCCAATGAGCCCGTTTATTTCCTTAAAAAAAAAAAAAAAAAAAAGAATATTCCAGGACAGTGCCCGTAGCTCAGTGGGTAGGACGCCAGCCACATATCCAAGGCTGGCGGGTTCAAACCCGGCTGAGGCCAGCCAAAACAATGACAACTTCAACAACAACAACAACAACAGCAAATAGCTGGGTATTGTGGCAGGCATCTGTAGTCCCAGCTACTTGGGAGGCTGAGGAAAGAGAATTGCTTAAGGCCAAGAGTTGGAGGTTGCTGTGAGCTAAGATGCCACAGCACTCTACCCAGGGTGACAGGTTGAGACTCTGTCTCAAAAAAAAAAAAAAGAACAACAACAACAAAAATTCCATTTTTGTTATTTTTAGTTTCCTGGGTATTGTTGTTGTTGTTGTTTTGTTATTATCTTTTCTGAAAGTAGGTTGCTGCTTTACTGGTAGGCATAAAGGAAGTAGTACATTAATCTGGATATTATCAAAAGCTTTTTCTGCATCAATTCATAGAATCATGTGGTCTTTGTTTTTCATTTTATTTATGTGATGTACTATATTTATAGAGTTACATATGTCGAACCAAACCTGTAACCCTGGGATAAAACCAACTTGATCGTGGGTATAATTTTTATGATGTGTCATTGAGTTCTGTTTGCTAGGATCTTCAGTATTTTTGCATTGATATTCATTAATGATATTGGTCTATAGTTTTCTTTCTTTCTTGAGTCCTTTCCTGGTTCAGGGACCAAGGTGATATTTGTTTCATAGAATGAGTGGGGAAGTATTCAACATTGTTAAAATGTCCATACTATCCAAAGCAATCTACAGATTTAGTGCAATCCGTATTAAAGCACCAATGTCATACTTTAAGGTCTCAAAAAATATTGCTTTGTTTTATATGGAATCATAAAAAAACCTCAAATAGCCAACATATTACTCAAAACCAAAAACGAATCAGCAGGTATCATGTTACCAGGCTTCAGGCTATACTTTAAATCTATAGTGATCAAAATACTATGTTATTGGCCCAAAAATTAAGAGGTAGATATATGGAACAGAACAGAGAACCAAGAGATGAATCTAGCCACATATCATCATTTGATCTTTGATAAGCCTATCAGAAGCATTTATGGAGGGAAATATTCCCTATTTAACAAATGTTGCTGGGAGAACTGGCTGGCAACCTATAGAAGACAGAAACTGTACCATCACTTTCCCCATTAACAAAAATTGATTCTTACTGGATAAAAGATTTAAGACATGAAACTATAAAAATACTAGAAGAGAGTGCAGGGAAATTGCTTGAAGAAATTGACCTGAGAAAATATTTTATGAGGAGGCCCCCCTCCCCCCCGGCAATTGAAGCAACACCAAAATTATGTTACTGGGATCTGATCAAACTAAAAAGCTTCTGTTCAGCAAAGAGCCCTATAAGTAAAGTAAACAGACAACCTTCAGAATGGGAGAAGATTTTTTCAGGTTGTGTTTTTGACAAAGGTCTGATAACTAGAATACACAAAGAACTCAAACTAATCAATAAGAGAAAAACAAATAACCCCATTGCTTTGTGAGCAAGAGACTTGATCAGAAACTTCTCTGAAGAAGATAGGCAAATGTCCAAAAACACATGAAAAAAAATGCTCAACATCTTTAATCATCAGAGAAATGCAAACAAAAACCACTTTAATATATGACCTATCCCCAGTAAGATTAGCCCAAATCACAAATTCCCCAAACTGCAGATGTTGGCATGGATGTGGAGAGAAGGGAACACTTCTACACCGCTGGTGGGAATGCAAAGTAATACAGCCTTTTTGGAAAGAAGTTTAGAGAATTATCAAGGAACTAAAAGTAGACCTCACTGTTCAATTCTGCAATTCCTCTACTAGGTATATACCCAGATGATCAAAAATCATTTTACAACAAAGACATTTGCAGCAGAATATTTATTGCAGCCCAATTCATAACAGCCAAATCATGGAAGCAGCCCAAATGCCCACTGACCCATGAATGGATTAACAAATTGTAGTATATGTGTACCATAGAATACTATGCAGGCATAAAAAAGAAACTTTACATCTTTTATGTTTACCTAGATGGAACAGAAATGATTCTTTTTAATAAAGTATCTCAAGAATGGGGGGAAAAGGATCCAGTGTACTCAATATATTATGAAACAGATATATAAACACACATTCATATGAATGATAAAACTCAAGTATAGTCCAGAAATAAGGAGGGAAGAGGAAGGAAGGGAAGGGGAGGGAGGAGGGTACGAGGAGGGAGGATATTTGGAGAGACCTCGCCTATTGTGCACAATACAATGGTACATTTCAAATCTATTAAGGATACAGTTTTGGGGTCCTGCCCCGAGAGCAACATCAGCTGAGACCTGTGGAAACTGGCAGTGATCAACTGAAGAAATATAGAGTTAGAAGCAATGGTAAAGAAATACAACAAGACATAGAGTAGAATTACAACTGGGAGCTCAGGGGTCCATTGACCACTGTGGGACTCTGGCAATGGCCCAGAGTGTTTGCTCCACTGTGATTTTATTGAAGTCTATTTGCCCAAAGGGTAAGATGAAAGAGGGAAAAAATACATCAGCAGTTTCTCAGATTGATCATATCAACTTCTCTCATTATTATGATTAACCTTGAGGGTGGCCTTCAGTAATCTGAAATCTGAGCCTTTGCGAGAGCCTCCTGCTTGAGGTCACACACACACAGATTTCCAGGGAGGTATTAAGCTCCACTAGTTCTCTGTGCAGTAAAACTCCACAGGCATTAACTTCCTCTGAGGGATCAGTGAGAAGGAGAGATTTTCCTCCCATCACCACCACAGAGGATTTTCCTCTGCCATAAGGGATGTAAGCTCTTCTGCCCATATCTCAGAGCTCCAGCTACTCCCTTGGTCTCTGCCCCAGGCAAATGTAAATCTCCAGAGTGGGTGTCTGCTTTGCCTGAATAATGGTAGGAAATGCCCCCAGAAGATGTATCTTTTTTTAGGACTTGTCATAGCCTCTTCTATGACCATTATTCTCCTCAGAGTGAGACCCAGCAGGGTGTTTGCAAGCTATATCCCCAACAGGCTATAATTTCAGAAAAGGCAGGAAGCTTGCTAGCAATGGCTGGCTTAAATGTAAACTAGCTGACTTTTCTTTGTTCCAACTCACTCAGCTTACTTTTTAGTTTTCCTCTTTTTCTCAGGGTGTTTTCCTTTTGCCAAGAATGGGGTCCTCGGTCCCAATTCTCCCAGCAGTTGAGTATTAATGTCTGACCACAACAAATAAGTAAGTGAGGTGATGGTTGTGTTAATCAGTTTGATGTAAGTATTCCACACTGTGTATCAAATCAGCACACTGTCCCCCATAAATGTACACAGTTATGATTTAATAAAAAAGGAAATTAATCTGGAATATAAAACAAGATCCACCTTTAAGAAAAATACCTGAGTTTCAGGTAATCTGCCAATGCCTAGTGTCATCTTCATCTGGACATTTCAGCATATTTCTTACAAACTATATCTTCACTCTATGCCTTAATTTCCTCTTCAAAACCAGGTTTTCATAATATATTTGCAAAATACCTTTAATGTCAATTGAGCCCCTGTATTCCACTTCATTATTATAAAAGTGTCAGTTCTTCTGTGGTGAGGAAATCCAATCACTTATGACTAAGGTGTTGGGATAAAATCCACAAAACTAACAAGTGTTAGTGGAAATAAGGTCAGAGTTTCCATAACTGCACAGGGATTCTGATAAGGCTCCAAGAATACCTGAAAAGGAAACCAGAAGAGAGGAGGCTTTGCAATGCTTAGATCACATTCAATCCTATTTCTAATTCCTTTTTTTTTTTTTTTTTTTGGCTTTCAAGAATACCATCAAGGGAGATTATTCCTAATTGCATTTTCTTTTGAATTAATTTGTCAGATTTGAAGGAAACGAGGGAAATTAACAAAAAGCAAGATAAGAAGTCAGTAACAGAAGAGAGAAAGCCTTTTTATAAAGTTGATTTTTTTTTGTTTTTTTTAAAAAAGAGAAAGAGAATGCTTTTTGGAGTATTTACATAACAGAGGGTATTAGTGAACAGACCACAGGGTTTTGAAGGAAGATAAGAGCTTCTGAATAGAGCTGGGCCAATTGACAGATGCTTCTGACCTCAGATCTCTCCAAGGTGAAACAGGAAAACCAGTAGCTACTCCAAAGAGGCATTGCCAGGGAAATACAATTAACTATTCTATGCAAAGTTGCAGTTTAGAGTTAGATTCGTGTTTTAGAGGTTAAAGGTTTGATGGGAAGTTTTTGTCATTAAAAAATCATTAATATTTTAGAGAGAGAACGTTCTTTATAGTAAGATAAGTCTATGTTAAGAGCCTGGGGCTAAAGGTGTCTCAAAAGTTACCCCCAAGTCACCAGACGGAAGGAAAAGGAAAAATTAGAGCTAATTGCCCCTTTATTTACAAAACATTCATTACAAGATTTTACAAAGAAGTGGCCAAAAGGAGAGAATATTTTATAAATGTTTTGTAAAATTTTGTAATAAATCTTTTGTAAATAAGGGGAAGTTTAGCTACAATTTCCCATTTTCCCTACGTATGGTGATATTAGGGGTGACTTTTGGGACACCCTGAATATTTTCTAGCTTTTTGATCTTATAGAGCCTATTTAGTTGTCCTGTGACTCACTTTTCCAGTCTGTAAAAATAATGATAGTAAGTCTCAGCTTAGCGGTTGTCAGGAATTTAGTGAGACTGAGTTAAATGTCTGTGTACAGTCAGCACTGCAACCATTACTGGCTCCCTTGGTCCCTTAATGTCCTTCCTTCCACATTTTCTTATCATATATAGATAATCATTTGAGCTTAATAATCACAGTAAAAAGGTGCAGTGCAGTGAATTACACTCAGAAATATTTTCTTAAAAAGATCTAATTACGGCCAGTGTGAGTGCCAACTCCTTTCTGAGGTCTGGTTATCCAAAGACCCTTAGTCCCCGTGTAAGCAACGTAACACTCAAAGTATCCACCTTCCTACCTTTGCAAGACTCAGTGAACCAATGCCCCTCCCCTCAGACTGGCTTCCTCCTACTGATTATCCATAAAGAGTCCCCAACACTAATTTCTCCATCTGATAGAGAATGTTTCAGGGGCCCATTCCAGCAGAAACTCAGCTCTCCTTACAAAGTAACGAAGATTGTTTATTCACGAGCTTTTCCTTCACTTTTGCTTCTGGAGCTGTTACTGGGAAAAGAGACTATCTGTTTTTAAGAGCTTTCCAAGACTAGCTTTACAGACAAATGATTTTAAGATTCTAGCATGCCATTTATCCATGGCTCGAAGGTGCTGACTTTATGATATGATTGTAAAGATGAAAAGTTTTAGTCTATTACTCTAAAATTTTAACATATTGAAGGTCTGTAATTTGAGTTATTATTTTAGCTTCTGAAAAGCATTGAATATCCCAGTTAATTGTCTAGATTCTGCACATTGCACCTGGGTAGGTAAAGACTCAGGCTTCTAGCAAGTCTCCTCCTCTTCCACCTGAAAACCTAAAATGAATAACCCTCACAATTCCTCGTGACTTTTACCTGAACGAGTTGAATACCTGCACACTATATTTGCTTGTTCTCAATTAATGCTGGCTATTTCTCCCTTTATCAAACTCCGTTTTAATTTATAATGTAATGTAAGGGAATAAATATTTCAACTGGAAATAGCTGGATGCTTTTAACTAAAGCAAAAGCAAACTGAGTGTGGCGAAGTAGCCTCTTCAGATTTCCCACGCTCTATTCATTTCTTTTTAAATTTTGAAAGAGTATCTTCCTCCCAGAAGCCTGCCTGGCTTTATCATAGGTATTTTCCAAACACATGACATGTTAATTTAAAATGATTTCCAATAAATTATAGCTCTCTAAATCTTCTGGGTACATTTCTTACTCTTTGATAGATTTGACTGAATTCTCCTAGAATCAAGATCATAGGTGCAGTGTAACTAGTGGGCAAGGACATATGTGCAAAGATACGTAGGCTCTGGGTGTGCACTTGTTGTCTGACAGACTATGCAACTTGGTAAAGAGACCAGTAGGTGGGGGTGTTGCCTTGCATTCCAGGCAAGGACCACTCAATGCTCCCCATTCCACCATTGTTAGTGCAAATCAACAAAGCTTTACCCAACAGGTGAACCGGCTCTTGGCTGAGCAGGTGAACTGATCAGTATTTTCCACACCTGTAAAGATGACAGAGTTTTACAAAGAATATTAGGTGAGAAAATATGCATCCTTGATACAGGAAATGGGGAGAATTTCCCATAGGAAATGTTCTCCCCCCTCCCTCGGGAAATACCAGTGGTTTATTTTGTCATGAAATTTTAATCAGGCTTATGAACTGTGGTGCCTGACATTGATCTCATGACCTTTACATTGTTATTAACTTATCCCATGATCTTGAGGAGGGTATTTGATACGTCTGGATTTCAGTCTCCTTAGAAGATGAGGGGTTTAGAGCACATTTTTGTTAAGATAGCAAATTGAGGCAACTTACCTTTTATCTGTAACCTGCAGGATCTACAGCCAAGTTTTAGACTCTTCAGTACACATCTCTTTGCTTCGGGCTCTGTGAGCCAAGGAGTGTGAGTCACGAGGTACAGGAAACTCCTTATTAATAGAACTGAGGGCTAATGGGTTTGGCCAGGTGTAATCCACCATGGGAAAGAAGTATGTGGCTATCATTTCTAGCTGCACTTCTAACACTGATAAGATGTGAACCACATATGTCATTTAAATTTTTATAGTATTTGTATTTTTAAAAAGTGAAAGAGAAAAGTAAGCTAATTTTAATAATGCATTTACATAAAAATATACTAAAATGCTATCATATCAACATGTAGTCCACATAAAAACTTACTAATTAGATAGAACACATTATTTTTATTTGTTCTGTGACTTAGAAATTGATGTGTATTTCACATTTCTAGCACATCTTAATCTGGATATTACAATTTCGTAAGAAATCTGTGATCTATGTTTAGACTTCATAAAAATTGCAGTAACAAAAGTAGATGCTCGTAGCCAAGTCGTTACAAACATAATTAAATATTTTCCAATAATGGACTGAATTTTAGGGTGCTTTTAAAATTTAAATTAAATTAATTCAAATTAAATAAGACTAAAATTTCACTTACTTATACACACTTGCCACACATGGAGTGCGGGATAACCAGGAGAGGCTCCGGGCTGCTGTATGTAAGGTTAGAGGCATCATCATGTTCTGAAAATAATCTCAGGGGATATTCCTATAAAAGAGGAAGCAATTATTCTATAACCCCCCGGGGAATTTTCTGAACTGGAAACAATGAACCATTGGCATATCTCTTCTCCCCAACATGCCTGGGCATCTTTTGAAAGCAGGGACCCACATTTATTAATATTTTATTTTTACCGATTCTAACACAGCATTTGTCACACGTTAGGAATTTGATACTTTTTATTTAAAGTAAATAATGGATCTCTTTTTGGATATTATATCCTCTGTGAAAATTATAGAATTCATTAATTATTAGTACTATGTTTTTGACATTTATCACAGATAATGTTAACTGATTGGTTTTGTGCTGAGGTCTCCTCATGACCTTAATAATCTCACTCACATGGAGTGCTCAGACTTGACCATAGTCAGTCCATCTACTCTTGCTGAGAGACATAAAGATAAAGAAACTTGCCTTTATTACATTTATATTCCTCCCCTGACAATTAATCGAACTTTACGAATCTCAACCTCATTACATTTGGACAGGGGCCAACTGTCTTCAGGAAACAGTACTAAAAATTAATGATGGTGAATTGCTGAAAAAAGAAAAGTGGTGGAAAGGAGACATATGGTTAATGATGACATATTATTGCAGAAAAATGCAGTAGTTTGCATAAGTTCTGGGACCAGGAATTGGACCGGGGACCCTGCTAACTCAAGTGGCAATGTTAGGAACCACGCAGGTCTTCTCAAAGCTGCTTGTGAAACTTCTCTTTCTCCAAGATCATATTTGATATGCAACATTACTTCCCGGCTGCTGAGGTTCAGTGTGTGATGGGGCTTTTTCGTAAATGGAGAGAATTGTGGGGAAAGGCATCTTTCTCTATTTCCTTTAAATTGAACCTAGCTGTGTCTGAGTTTAGCACAAACATATGGAATATTTGAATACCCAGACACCCAGCTCACCATCATGGGTGCAGAAATGGCTGCGTTATTAAATTTCTTGCCCAGGATAATGAAATAGCTCTAATTTCAGTGAGGAAACAATGTAATGTGAATGGAAAGCATTTTCTTTTTTCAAATATAGTAATGTTTTCTATCCCAATTTTTATCACTGGGATGCCTCCTGAGTGCACTGTGTTTAAATGCTTTGTTTTCAGCAGTGGGGATAAAGGGCTTTTGGAGTTTATTTTATGGAAAGAACACGGGAAAAACAGAGTTCAACCAAACATGGAATTTCTGAAAACCCTCCTGTTCACTTGTCCACCTTGAAGTCCCTATAAACGTTCAGAGGTGACTTGCTCGTGAACTCTTAACTGTTTAACCAAACCAAAGAAGAGGTTGTGGGGACAAGAGGATTATTAGAACTAGAGTGGGATTAGGGACATAGGTTGTAGAAATAACCTTGATTTTGCACCGTTAATTTTATCCGAGAGCTCTGTAAAGAATATACACGAAGCACCAAGCCTTTGAAGCCCGAACCTTGGTTTTTTATTTTTATGTTATAAGATATTTTATTTATTTATTTATTCATTATTTTTTGTTTTTACTAAATCATAACTGTGTACATTGATGCATTTATGGGGTTCGGTGTGCTGATTTGATATACAATGTGAAATGCTTACACTGAACTGATTAACACGTTCATCACAATTATACTCTTTTCTTAATAGTTTTGCAATGTACCATGGCATCAAGAGCTGACCAAGCTTTCTTTTGGAATATTTCTAGAACTAGGTCTAGATCACTTTAAACTCAGGATAAGTGGGAGAATTAGCACATGTGCAAGCCTGCAAGGTCGCGTACACACACACACACACACACACATACACACACACACACCACTTTTCCACTAGGATGGATGTCTCAACTGGTACACCAGAGTCTGATCACTGCAGATATTCTGGGGAAAGGTGGGGGAGAAAGAAATCCCTGGTGTTTCCACATGGTTGATAAGTGTAAAAGAAAATTTCTTTCTTCAAAGCATATTCCAAATTGCCAAGGTTTATAATGGGAAGGAGACTCTCCGTGGAGCAAACTATTCTGTACTTCACCCCAACACCCAGCCTCAGCTCCTTTCCCAAAACTGTGTTAAGGATCACGTTTTAACACTTTGATTCGAGCTGTGTTCTCTGGCCTGGTCCCCGGTGAGTGCTGTGTGTGTCACACTCACTGTCTCAGCCCAATCATGCTTCTTCCCTTTGTGTACACAGCAGAGCTGAGACAGAATGCACACCTTACTGTTCTTTAATAAGTATCAAAACCTAAAAGTAGGAGAAATAAACACAGATTATAAATAAAATACTGAAAAGAGTAGCCAGAGTCTGTCTGAGAACCTTCCTTGCTCACGCCAGCTATGTGCACAGAATTCCAGCCGTGATCTACAACACAGATGAACTCCTCTTCATCAAAGTGTTTGCAACCCCATTTCATAATTAATTTTTTCCTTAGAGAATTTGTTTTATGTCACCATATTGCAGCCTCTTTGCCCTGGAGTCATGTACAGGACATGCACCTTCCTCATCTGATGTTGAACTCCTCTGTGCTGGGCTGTGCCTATGGCAACAAGATGACACAGATAAACAGAAATCCATTGAAAAAATGAAAACAAAGCCACACAATAAATTACATTCCAGACCAAAGTACAAGTTGTTAGCTGCATGACTTAGGGCAGGAGAAATCTCATTCTAATCGTCTTTACAACGCAGATAGCCAACCCCTTAGTTTCTTGATAAACATTCAATAATTTTTATGTCTCAGGTACTAATTCATGTTTTTGATTGGCTGAATGAATAAACAATTCATGGGAATATCTAAAACTGTCTAGTAACATACAGCAGGTGAGATAGTTCCACATTTATATGCAGTTGCAACAAAAATACAGAGCAAAGGCATGTCTAGAGCTCACCCAGTCTCCTCAATTGCAACTTCTGTGTCCTGATTTTAAGCATCTCTGTACCCACCACCCCCATATTGCTTGATGTGGTAAAAAGAAGAGGGACTCAAGCTCAGTGAAACTGAATCGAAGTAACATGTATTAGGATTCAGAGTGATGATGACCTATGCAGGCGTCCTCAAACTATGGCCCGCGGGCCACATGCAGCCAGCCTAGGACATTTATCTGGCCCACCGGGTGTTTTTGCCACTGCTGCCTGTCCTGCTTAGTAGCTGACTCGTCCTGGGGTCCACAGTCCAGCCCTCCAACATTTTGAAGGACAGTGAACTGGCCCCCTGTTTAAAAAGTTTGGGGGCCCCTGATATGGTATGTCATCTTTAATACTGCCTTATAGCAGGTAAAATTTCTGAAAAATAAAAAACAAAACAAAAAATGACAAGCATATTCTTACGACCATCTCTTTAGTAAGTTATCCACATGCTCTGGCTGTACGGCCTAAACCATCTTGTCTTTTATGTTCTCTTTTTTTTAATATATTTTTTTTTACTGCAAATATTCATGTTTCCAGTGTTTGTCTTTTATGTTCAAGACTAAGTTTGACCCAGTGCCCAGTGGGGAGCTGGGGAAAGTATGTTTCCTTTTTTACTCCAAGGAGCTTGACAAATTGTGATTCAGTCAGCAATGGCAAAATGAAGGTGATTCCACAACTGTAGCTGGAACGCTGGTTTACCAGGACAGTCTGGACTGCATTGACTGCACAGCTTGCCAACCAGGGATGTAGTAAACTGGAGTAAAGTTAACCACATGGGTGTGGGGACCCTGAGGCTTCATGTTGATAAACAGTAAGTAAATAGTCCAGTAGTTCTGGTTCAGACGTGGTTGTTTAAGTGAGATGGCAGCTCCAATAGAGTGAGTGGCCACCACCAACTAAACTCTCCCCAGAACCCGGCCATCCTTCAGTCCCCAGTCAAACCTGCCTCACCTTCCCCAGGGCATATTTGAACCCTCTTTTCAATCTCCTTTCATTATTTTCAGGTGACCTCATCTATTCAGAGAGAAACAAAGGCTCTTGGGGTGTTATTGCCGAAACAGAGAGGAAGGGAGGTGGAAAGGAGAAGAAACAGAAGGAAGGAAAGAAATGTACATGTTCCCTACTTAGCTGCACTCAGAGCGATCCCTTTCCTGTATCTCTGATCTTGATTCCAACTGGCAAACCCAATGATGTGAATATCTTTTTTAATTTATTTCTTTGTAAAATCCCTGTGAATTTAAATAGTCAACAATTCTCATAACTACTGCCCTCCAGATCTCTGTTCAAATCTCCCCACACACTTTCCGTCACCTTTACTGCTATTTTTTAAGGCAAACATGTTTCCTCTCCTGTTTAGGACTTGCTCTCTCCGGCTCAGGTCTCTTTCTGCTCCAGCACAACATCCACTGTGAAACTGCAGCGTGACCACATCAATGCCTGTGTGTTTCTTATCTTGCAGGACAACTATAAGCCTTCATGCACTCCCCATGGTCCTCAGTACCCCTCAGCTCCTTAATCTCTCCTGCTGTACATTTCAGACTAGTTTTGGAAACAGAGGCAGGCCCTGAGCCCCTTGTCACCGTGTCTGTGCTTATCTCAGGAAGCTGGCCAGGCTCTACTCTTGACTTTGAAAGTGCGCTGAGGAATTGTGTTCCACAGAACAGCCTGTGCTCTTGGCTCATTCTCCCCGTCCTGACTCTGCTCTCAGCTTCCACATCTCTTGCACCTAAAGCTCACTAGGTAGTTGATCTTGGTTGTAGTCACTTACATTTTTGGTTTCCTCTATAGCACCAGCTGTTATTTAAGACAGGAACTGTGCATTATGTAAATTTTTATCTGCAGACCTAACAATGTTCAGCAGATAGTAGATGATCAATAAATTTACGGTGATATAATGAAACAAAATTTTAAAAATCTTATTTCACTTCTCTCATTTTAAACTAGATAATAATTTCTCTATTCAAAATGAAAAATGTGGTGAGTCTACAATAAAAGGAACATTTAAGCTAATGCAATTAAATTCACACCTTATGAAAGTCATGTCTCCTGCTAATCTTATCAACACGGAAAATATCATCTGCTGAAATTGACTTTTTTACCCCGACTGATTTATTTCATGGGAGCAACTGTCTGCAGTTTTCAGAGAGCCTTGTATACCAGTTCAGAGCTTCAGTGAATTAAAATAGCCTCTCTGTATTTGCAAACCACTGACATTTGGGTGTGATGCCATATACAGTGCCTGGCCAACACAAGTTGTCATAAAACATGAGTAAGTTGGAAAAGAGATGTTATTTCTATAAACATAATTTTTTCCATTTCAAATCTTTGAATCTATATAATAAATTATAGTTATTTTATAAATTGTAGCTCAACTTTCAGTCTGATGCAAACTTAAATTTGTAGTAGCTGACTTCTAAGTCAGAGCTTATTTTACATCGCTGGGCAAGCATTAACTCTTGCTACCTGTGCCTTAATACAGAACATCTTTAACTTAGGTAAGAGTTGTCTTCATTGTCTAGATAAAATTACTGAGGTTTATTAATATGTTTGGATTGCAAATAAAGAACTTGAATTTGGATCTTTTAGCTCATAATATACAGCTCAACCCTATTTATCCAAAGTTTCTTCATAAGTCTACAAATGAAAGTGAGTTGGAAACATATCAACGTCTTAGCTAAATTCTAAGAGACGGAAAGAGAAGAAGAAGGCAATAAAAGGCAGTGACTTGGAGGCAGGACCCCTTTCAGATTGATTTCTGGTAGAAGCTGCTTACCGAGCAAAACCACTAGAGAGCTCAAGGCTCTTACAGCTTCACACTCCATTTACGATATCATTGAAACAAACAAACAATGACAAGTGTGAGGCTAGGAAATCTCTGGGAGCAATACATATGGATAAAAGATATGGTCAATTTTCTTCATCAGATGTCACTTTTTTGATTCTTTTTCTCTTAAGATAAAGATGAGCAATATTTAAGTGTGTTAGGACACAGGCAACCCAAGTTAGCCATGTCTTTCTCCAATATGGGCATGGCAGCCACTACTTGTATATGGTTATTGACAATAAAACAAAACAAAACAAAATAAAACAAAATTCTAAAAAACCTCTTCTTCAGTTGCACTGGCCACATTCTTATAGCTCAGTAGGAAAATGTTCAATGTATTTCCCTCCTGACTTAATGTTCTTTTGGAGAATGTTGTTCCGGAATCCGTACCATTAGTTACTACCAGTATTGTAGAGTCCTGGGTAAGGTATTCTCAAGAATTCAGTTTTAAACATGTAAAACCTTTTATCCTAAAAAAAAAAAAAAAAAAATATGGGCACACAACTGTCACGAGATTTGGAGATGCTGGGGCCATAAACATCATTTTATTTATGATTTTGCCTTTGGAGCCCAGAATAGCATGATATACAGTGACTATTCAATATAGCTTGCTAAATAACAAACACATGTATAGATGTATTTGTTTTCCTTTTAGTGGTGTGATTTGTGCTATTTCTTCAGCTAGTTCTATTTACATGCTAGGAAGTTCAACTGCTAAGAAAAGGACTAGAAGGTTCCTAGATACCCAGTGCTTAATCATGCTCAGGCATTTATTATTTTATTTCCTACAGTAAACAACTGAAGAAAATATCTTTTTTTTTTGAGACAGAGCCTCAAGCTGTCCCCCTAGGTAGAGTGCCATGGCTTCACTGCTCACAGCAACCTCCAATTCCTGGGCTCAAGAGAGTCTCCTGCCTCAGCCTCCCAAGTAGCTGGGACCACAGGCACCCACCACAACACCCGGCTATTTTTTGGTTGCAGCCGTCATTGTTGTTTGGTGGGCCTCGGCTGGATTTGAACCCGCCATCTTAGGTGTATGTGGCTGGCGCCCTAGCTGCTTGAGCCACAGGTGCCAAGCCATGAAGATAATATCTTAATATTTATTTTTCTAAAATAACTGGTAAATCCTGCATCAGGATTCACATTCAAGTCTTAGTAGGAAATCTCATTCTTCTTGCCAACCTAGTTGCTTTTTATAAGACAAGAAGATGTTCTGAGACAACCAGGAAGGCTAAGCACATATCTGGAACACTGCTTTTCCCAGTATTTAGTGGGTACTACTGCTTCCACATTTGGAAACTAAGTCCTCCCTTGATTAGGTGAAACACATTATCCTCTGTACTTTAAATCTTTCAAGTCATACCTTCTCAAGCTCCTCCTTTCACTGAGCAGATTTTAAATGTTGGTGCTGGTCAGAGGTCTTTCCTTAAATTCTTTGCCATTTTCAACCACAGCTTTCAGGGTAATTAAGGAAATGATTATGGAAAATCTTTCATTAGCTACATGGACAATCATTTCAAGACCTTGGTGTCTCGTTTCCCCCACCTTCCTCACCTTTCCCAGACTATTCTCAATGCTATGCTCATACTTAGAAGTTGTCACTAAATTCTCCATCCAGATGACCTTAATTTCAAGGAGCCCATCTTTTATTTTTTTCTGTATCATTCCCTTTAGAACCTTGAACGCAATAATTCCTTGACATATCTTTGACCTGGATTTCAACAGTGTACAAGCTTTTCCTGGCCCACCTCTTATTTCATTCCTGCACAGCCCAGCTTAGATATTTCAGTTTCTTTACTCTGCAACACACAATGTCAATACCCTTCCCCTACCTTGGACCCCTGAACCTACTGGAATTGTATGACTACACATCAAACTTGGTCAAGTCTCTACGTGTTCCATGACTGGACCTAAAGAAACAAACTCACTTGGAAATTAGAACAAAACAAATCCATACAGACTGGTCTCAAGTATCTTCATAGAGCTTTCCAGCAATTCTATTAGACTTCCCAAGTTTATTTCTTCTTCCAGCGTCCTAGCTCAGTAATTCTCAAATTAAAAATGAAACATCAAATAATACATTTGCAGCAAAATTGGTATAAGGAAAGGGAAGAAGGTGACCTCTGATAACCCCAGGAATCACCCAAATACTTTGAATGCTGAAGAGATCAACCTTACACGTACAAGTCATTGACAAATTCTGTTTGAAAATCTCTGTCCCAGAAGACCTTCCTTTACCTTTTTGCTACTCAGACATCCACAGTTACTCTATTACCTTAATTGGAGCCTGAAGGAACTGCTTTTTCCTTTCTACTAGAAAATAGAAACAACTTAAAAATTCTACATGTTCTTACCACTTCCTCTGTTAATCTTTGCATAAGGATGAATATACACTGCATCCATTTTTATTTTAATGGATGAAATGCCTCTGTTTCCATTGCAGTATAATTCTCCACTTGTGGAATGGATGCTGTTGCATCTCATGTACTTAAAGAGATAACTTCTACAATTTCTATTATCCTTTACTTGATTGCTTTTTTAATACTATGACTTTTCTGCATTCATGTAAACATTGTAAGGTGTTTCTCACTTCACGATACCCTTCTTATTTCCAACTATACTCCAGACCATGCCTCAATTCTCCACTGCCTTTTGCCACAAATCACCTCAGATAATTGTTTATATTCCCTTCTCCTCATCACTTCTCTTTTCTTCAAAGGCTAGGCAGTCAGGCTTGTGTCCCTACCACTTCACAGAATCAGGTCTCATCAATGTCATCCTTAATATAAATGACGTCAAATCCACTGGTTTATTTTTGGTCTTCTTTCTACTCAAACTATCAGAATGCCTGAAAATGAAGCTCCTCATTTCCTTCTTACTGAAATGTTCTTCACTTGTTTTCTAGGTGCTGTCCTCTTTCTATCTCTCTCTCCCTCCCTGTCTCCTGCCCTACCCCCCTACACTGTGTCTGGTTATTCTTTGTTCCATGTCTCTTTCCTTTATCTGCAGAATCTCTCTCAATAGTGCAGACTCCATCACCATAATATCTTAATTTTGTGTTCTCTGAAGTTCAGTTACTGGACCTCTTCTCTTTCTCTCCCTTTCCTCTCTCCTTTCACTCTTCAGGTGAAATCACATGCTCCCATGGTATATTTTACATATATTTTATATCTATGCAGTGGTGACTTCCAACTCTCCATCTTCTACCTCCCCATACTTTAAAATCAGTGTCTGAATGTCTATGTGATATTTGATGTTTAACAGGTATCCCAAACCTAACAAGCTTGTATTCTTAGAGTCTGGCAAAAATTTAAAGGATCCATGAGTCCTACTATGGTCTGAATGTTTTTGTCTCCCTCACACTCCTATGTTGAAGCCAATGTGATGGTGTTTGAAGTTGAGGTACTTGGGAGGTAATTAGGCTTACACCAGGTCATGATTGTGGGGCTTCACTGCTGGGATGAATGCCCCAACAAAAAGAGGAACAGACACAAGATGGCTCTCTCTCTCTCTCTCTCTCTCTCGCCCTCCTCTGTCCTACCTTGCTCCTCCGCTATTTCTCCGTTCTCCCTCCACTCCTTCCTCCCTGCATTTCCTCCTTTCTTTTTCCAAGGAAATGGAAACACACAGTGAGAAGGCTGCTGTCTGCAAGCTGGAGAGGGAGTCCTCAGTAGTCACCAAATTTGTCCACCCCTTGATCTTCTAGGTCCCATCCTTCAAAACTGAGAGAAGTAAAATTTGGTTATTTAAACCACTCAGCCTATGTTATTATGTTATAGTTGCCTGAACAGATTACGAGAGGATTCCTTTTTTAAAAAAAAAAAAATATATATATATATATATATATTTATTTATCTATTCTTTTTTTTCTTTTCTTTCTTTTTTTTTTGAGGAGGGGCCAGGGCTGGGTTTGAACCCGCCACCTCCAGCATATGGGTCTGGTGCCCTACCCTTTTGAGCCACTGGCACCACCCAAGAGAGGATTCTTAATAAATATTGGTTGAACATACAAATAAATTAATGAAATACTGAAGAAAATACACAAAACTAGAGTATTGAGGCTGTCTTATATATAATTACTTCCAGCCTATAAGCCTGATTTTGAATATGTCTCTAGCATTCTATGCAGCAGTTACTCAGCTCTATGCAATGTCCACTGACAGGGGAAGCTGACATCCTGACAATTAGCTCTGATAGAAGGACCTTTCGTGTGATAAGCACATGTCTTCTCCCCTCACATGTTAACCCACTGGATCGTCCTCTGCTCCCTGGGGTCTAACTAAAGGAATCTCTTGCCTCTTCCAGATAGGAGCTTTTCTGATATATGAAGGCATAAAGATGTCTTAACAAAATATAAACTAAAACAGACCTGGGGCCATAGACATCAGGTTCTGGTCACTCAAGGCCCTTTCTGTTAAGAAAAGCTGAAATTATTTGATGACACTGTACTGACCTCACATGTTTCATCCTGCTCTTTCTTTAACTTCTGACAAGCTCTGACAGAAAAGTACAGGTAATCAGAACACATTGTCTTTTTTTGTCCCACATGCACACATATATACTATTATATTCCAAGGCACTTAAAATGTCACCTATTTCATGCATGCCCTCACACCCACTCTCCTGTGTCCAGAATAACAACAAAAAATCTGAACCCTCCTGGTTGAATCTGATTTTGCACTTTGACCCCTACTCTCTGTTGCAGTGACAAAGTCCTGTATTATATTATTGTATTTTGTATCTCATTTTAGGATTCATGGATTCTACCTCTGGGCAGAGTTAAATTTTTCTGGGTGATTTGAGTGTCACACTATCTGTAAGTGGAAACTCCTCTGCCTTCTTGATTCATGGGATTCTGGTCTTCTGTCCTTTTTAACTTTGGCTGGATGACTGTCTAATGTGGCCAATCCTTGACCATGAGGTCAGATTCTGGCATTACCCACTTAGACTGCATCTCTGCTGGAGTTCCCTTGGTCCTTCAAGAAGGTATCTAATAAAAAAGAACTAAAATTACTCTTAGTGGAGTTTTCACTATCTCAATCCTGCTGCTACTCTCCTAGCTCACTGTAGCTGCTAATATCCCAGAGACAAAGTAGCTACCTCCATATCTCACCACCTCTCTTTGTTTGCCGTGAAGTTACATGTCACCAGCTGGACTTGAAGTAGAATCAGGTGTGCCTGGACATGCCCCCCAACATTCTGTGATCTTCCCAGAACGTCTTAAATAACGCCTTTGCTTTTATTGCTGCACCTTTTGATTTTTCACCTCGAACCAGTAATATCTGTTCAATATGTAAAGCAGATTATGCCATCCCTCTACCTAAATTCTCTCCAATAAATTCTCATTGCACTCACAAATGAGCTCAAGCTCTTCACCATGACAAATGAGAACCTGTGTGAGTTACCCTGCTGCCTCTTCAGCTTGGTCCACACATTGTGCTTATTCCTAGACTGTTCCAACTAAAAACCAATCCCTTGTTTCTCTAATTTCTGAATGGTGCCTGCTGTCACAGACTTAAACCCCTGTCAGGAAATAAGGGTGCTCATGACTTCTGGGTGTGGAGGTGGAACAGCTTGGATGGATGGATGGAGAGCTCTGATAATGCAACATCTGGATAGATCCTTCATAGAGGAAATGGAGCCATTATGGGAGTGTGGAAGGAGAAAGAGCCTTATGGAGTGTGGAAGGAGAGAGAGCTCAGACAGAATGAGCAGCAAGAACACAGACCCAGAGGTGGAAAGTGTGTGGTATTAGAAACAGAAAGAAGGCTCATGTTGGTAGAGCAACAGCAAAGAAAAGGAGAGTGTAATTGATGGAAATCAAATTAAAAATAAAACAAAACATATCATGTAAGAATTTAGGAAAAGTGATAAATATTTTTTTGTTTGTTTTTTTATGAGGTAAGTAACCATAGGTCATCATAAGCAGAAGGATAATTGACTTAAACTCCTATTTATAAAGAAAAGAAGGAAGGAAATGAGTTTGGGGGGTTAAAGGGTAGTCCAAGTTCACTGGGTTAGTAAGATCAGGGCCAGCACTTGTATTCAGATGGTCTGGAAACCCCAGCAGCATGATTCTGACACCTGCCTCAGGATCAGGGAGCCAGAGGGGAAGCATGACATAGGAAATGAAATAAAGGAAAATAAGGACAAGTGTGACAAGACTGAGGAGATGTGCCAGACTAGAGCTTAGGATGACATGCTTATATTTTTAGACTTTATTTTACATGTTGTGGTTTAACCTATAACTTAGAGGACACTTAGATGTAGGGAGGACTCTCCTTGTGGCCACTTTGTGGAGGGAATGGTAAATAAACACTTAATGATTACATTTATCCTCCAATTCACTTCTTATGAAATTTCCATCAGGCCTGAGATGCACCAATTCCACTCCCCCTTGGATGGCTTTTTCCTGAACTGCAGGTGACAGAGGACAAATCAAGACCGCCTCCTCTGCTGATCAGGGTCGTGGGACTGCTAACCTTGTCTAAACTATTTGTCTTTGTTTTGAGCAGCTATCTCACTGGAGGAAGATTTTATTTTATTTTATAGTCTCAAGAATATAAAATAAATACAGAGACTAAAGACAACCACGTCAGACACATCTTTCAAAGATTCTGCCAAGATCTGTCAACCCGAGCCTCTAAATAACCAGTGACAAATGTTGTGTTGACATATTTTTCTATTTCCCAGTGAATAATTAACAGCAAATGTCAAGGAAGGCTGGTATAATAATTTCAAACAAATAAAATCCTACTTCCAATTCATGTCAAGTGCCTGTAGCCTCTCCACTGTAGACACACTCTGAAACAAAGAAAGCTATTTTCAAAATTACCAGAAAACTGGCCTTCTTCTAGGCATGGCAGAATTTTTTTGATCATTGTCAGAGTGAAAATAAACAGAAAGGTAAAAGTATAGAGAGGTAGCTGAAGACACATGATGAAAGGAGTCTGTTATTTCTATGGCATTAGAAGTAGTGTGGTATTTAATGAGTGTCACTTAAGTCAAATAAACGAAGGTTCAACTCCTGAAACCAACCCTTACTGGGGCCATGACTTTGAACACTTAAATTCATATATTAGAAATGAAAACAGAGATAACAAATCATTTGTAAAACAGAGATAAGAATCCTTAATTTGAATGCCTGATGAAGATTTGGAGAATATATGCTTGCTTTGTGAGGGTCAAATCAGAGTTAGTGCTCATGGACACAGGGAAGATTCTCATAAATGATGAACTGATGAGGTAAATGCTTAGCACTGCCTGTAACATCTCGCTCACAGTGGACACCCACACATTGTTTCCTTCACCTCCTTTCTTCATTGGAAAGATCTTCTTTTTGCAATCATCTTTGTGTGTATGTACTCTGTATTGTGGGGAGAAACATGAAAATTGATGTAGCAATAAGTTAATGAAAATTTCTGAACCTATTTTTTACCTACAAAATTAAAACTTTGGACTTTCCCACGAAGAGCATTTTAAACACTAACTAAGACTTCAGGTAGAGTTTAGCATATCATCTGCCTTAAAAGTGACTGTCAATGAAAATGAATTAAATCTGTACCATCTAAGATACATATTTCTTCCTGATCACCAAATTTGGAGTTTATTCTTCCTACTAGTTAAAAAAAGTTTCTTCTTTCAGTTGAATTGAGTTATCTTCATAGCAGAAAAATGGTGAAAACATTTCTTACGTTAGTAGAAGTTCATTAATTTCAGATCTACTCTTAAATTATATATGTTGCACAAATTTCATACCAGAAGAGAATTCCCAGTAAAGATTGAAATGAAAGCATCATGTCTGCTTCCTCATACACATTCTATAATGATCTATGACTAGCCCTTGTCCTGTAAGAGTAAAAAGTCATATTTTAATTAAAAAGATGATATAGAGTTTTTTTCACAGCTTCCTTCTTGATGAAAATAGAATCTGTATTTAAGCTAGATGAAGTATCATATTTCTAGAGAAGTTCTTGCCTGAATTTTTGTCTGCTTATTAATTGTAAAAAAATTGCTCATCCATAAATAAACTAGACTGGATATGTTTTTACTTGCTATCATGAACGTGTCATCTTCTAGTTTTTTTTTTTAATTTTGCATCTTTTATTTTAAATTTCATCTTTTTTTTTTAACCTATACCAGTTTTACTATACAGATGTAACTGCTCTACATCACAAGTAAGCAAACTATGACCCACTGGCTAAAGATGGCCAGCAACTACTTTTTGTATGCCTTTCCCAAGTTAAAAATGACTTTTATATATGGTGGCCATAAAGTTTATGTGCTATTTAAATAGTTAACTATGAAACAAAGAAAATTATTTGCAAAATAGTTAGTTATTTAAATTGTACACGAACTGTATGGCCACCTGGTATTTTTAAGTAGTTAAATAAAATTTTTTAAAAATAGCCATAAACTGTCTTAGGTAAAAATTATATAACATTCAAATTTTATAAGTAAAGTTTTGTTGGAACACAGCCATGCTCATCTATTTACACATCATCTGTGGTGGTTTCCAGGTTGCAATGACAGAGTCAAGTAGTAACAGTGACTGTGTAGACTGCAAAGCTTAAGATGTTTGCTGCATGGCACTTCTCAGATAAAAGAATTTACCAATTACTTCTCTAAAATATCTAAAAGGTTTTTATATACTCATGCATAAATTATGATCCAATTTTACAGCTGAGGTCCAGAAAATTTGTGCCTATCTAAAGGCATATTACTAATCAGATATATAGCTTGTACTAGAAACCAGGTCTTCTTGCTGAGGAGTCTGCTGAATAGAGATGTAAAGAAATGATAATGACATTATATTTAAATGATTTATAAATTGCAAGGGGAATTTATGAAAATTCAAACTTGCTAACTATGAATTTATCTGTGAATATCCAGAGACTGTTATGCTTGGCAAAAGAATACCCTTCCTAATTCAAATAAAATTTATTTTCTCCTTTTTAGATTAAACATTTATGAGTTACATTTATTGGATACTGAATAAGATTTTCACTTGCTGATACAAATATTTTACTGGGAAAAGGGCTCCCTCTGGCTAACACAAGTTCCTCTTTCCTCCCTTCCAACGCTCCATGCATATTCTGTTCACCTCCTTCTTTGTTGGCATCCAGAAACTTGAGAATATCTGACATCCAGAACTTCTAAAAAAAATGAAAGTCTCTGGGGCAAGGGCTCATGACTGCAATCCTATCACTGTGGGAGACTGAGGTAGGAGGATTCCTTGAGCTTAGGCGTTAGAAACTTGTCTGAGCAAGAGACCCTATTTACCTGCACACACACACACCAAAACAAAACAAAACAAAACAAACGAACAAAAAAAACCAGGCTTCATGGCAAGCCTGTAGTCCCAGCAACTCAGGAGGCTAAGGCACCAGGATGCCAGCAGCCCAGGAGTCTGAGGTTGCAGTGAGCTATGATGATGCCACTGCACAGTGTTCAGGCGCAGGATGAGATGCTGTCTCAACAATAACAACAACAATAGTGAAAGAGAGAGAGAGAAGGAGGAGGCATTCAGGATAAGAGCAGTTTTAGCTTCAAAAAGCTAATGACATTTACAAAACTCTGACCTAAAATGGAATGGCCAGGTCAATTTTAATCAAGGGATTCAGGCTTTCTTGTTGATTAAAAGTCCATTTTATTTTCCGATATAATTCAGATCTTAGACTAGAGTGTTGATAAAATTACTTTTTATAAAAATAATGATTTTCAACATAGTGATTTCTCCAGCAAAATCTGGGAAAATAGAGGGGGTCTATTATTTTTCTTTTTGACATAACTTTTCATCCAAAAAAAAAGTACATCTTAGAACTTTGTTGACTATGCCTATGCCTTTCCCATGGTGTAAGACAAAACAAACTCTTAAAATAGGCAGAAAAAAGTCATGGGCAAGGTGGCAGAGATTGGCAACCTGATACAGGAAGATACTTTTGCGTCATGGTTTAGCCAATGATTAAGACTGATCTACTGGGGACATGATGTCTCTGCATGATAGAGATGCAGAAGCAGAGATTATGAGCAATTTACAAATAGACCACACAATGGCAAAAAGCACAGGTTTTGAATTTGCAGAGGTCTTGCTTCAAATCTAGCTTCGTTATCCTGATGCCTTGGAACTCTAGAAATGGTAATGTTTCAGACTTCTCACCTAATAAGTGAGATGATAATGATGATGCTGGTCTTCTGTTGTCTCTTCTGAGGGTTGCTATGAAGATTAAATGGAATAGTAAACATAAAGTCTTTTGCACAGTGGCTGCTATACCTAAGAAACTTACATGTCAGTCAAAATAATAAAAATCAAATAAAAACACAAAAGTACAATTATTTTTATACCTCAACATTATCACAGAGGAGCACATCGTAACCATGGGTTTAATGTATTTGCATCTTGACCTGAACATGAAATAGCAAAACCAACTCGATTCATTAGCAGATATAATGGCAAGTTATCACAGATATAACTAAAAATAAAATTCAAGGCAGCAATATCATAAGATATACAAGATTCCTGGGAAAGTATCTGGGACAAATAAATTTAGTTGTCAGAACACAGCACGTTGTTTCTACCAGACAAACTACAGGAATGTCACAAAAATCAGGTAGTTCAATGGGCTTCTTCACCAAGCATCCTGAGTTGTGGGTGACAGAGGAGAATGAACTCAAGTTTCATAAAATAGAGAAGATGATACAAAAAAAAAAAAGGATACAAAATCAATATGAGCCAACCATAAATCCCAAACTTCTCATTTATTTCCTTCAAAAGTCCCCCAGAATATTTTTAATTATATTTCTATGTTCAAAAAGTCTTTATTGGCTGATCAAAGTAGCTGTAATGTAGGAAAAATGTAATAAATGCTAATTGAATTAATATGTAAATCCATAAAATTAGTATTAACTGTATATTAGTGTTTAAGGGTTGGAGACATGGTGAAGATTAAGACATCCCCCCAAACTTAAGGAGCTCCTGGTCTGGTGGTCGACACAGTGCTTCAGTACAATTTAGATTGAGATGACTGTTTAATATAATTCATTAAGGACTACATTTTAGAATTTTCAAAGTACTTTCAGATATACTACTTAATTAATCTTAGAAACAGCTATGTGAATAAAGTGTTTTATTTCTAACTTATAAGTCAGAAAACAAAAGTCCAAAAACAGTGTATCATTAACCTGAGTTCTTGTACCTTATGAATGCTAAGAAGAAGAACCAGAAATAGCCCTCACCCTGCCTCTAATCTGGTACTCAGAAAGGGTAATTCTGGGGCATCTCCTTATTCTCAGCAATAATGTACAAATGCATCACAGCTTCAAGAAGATTTCTTAAGCTCAAAGGTGAGGCCATTTGACTGAAGAAATTTTCATAATATCATGATCTAGGCAAGGACATAGTTTAATATGGGAGCCACTGAGCCTCAATTCAGATAGACAAGGCATGTTCATACATCACACACTCTCTCTATATATGAAGAAATGTTTATGAGATCGTCACAGAGGACATGCACACTGTGGGCAGGGTGACAGGAAGATGACCTGTGAGACTTGCAAAACTTAGACCCTATGATTTTAGAGTATCTGATGGGTTGACGTTATATATGACATTGGATGGACCAGGCTGGTAAGGTCAATAATTATTCTGGATGTTTCTGTGAAGATGTTTTTGGATAAGATTAACATGTGGACTTTGATTAAAGCAGAGTGCCTGCCCTCCACAAGGTAGGACTTCAGTCAGTGGAAGGTCAAAATAGAACCTTCCTCAACTGACTTCCTTGAGCAGGATGGAACTTTGCCAGCAGACAGAGCCTTAGGAGCTGCAGCATGCCTTCTGTCTGGGTCCTCAGCTTGTTGGCCAAGCCTGCAGATTTTGGATTTGCTAACCCCCCTAATTACCTGAGCCAAGCCCTTAAACTCTCTCTCTGTATATATATTATATGTGTATATATAAACACAGAACCTACAGTAGAACCTCCATAGTCAACCACTTCCCTAAGTGGAACCTCCGTAGTTGACCACTTCCCTAAGTAGAACCTCCGTAGTTGACCACTTCCCTATAGTAAAACCTCCGTAGTTGACCAATTTTCTATAGTAGAACCTCTGTAGTTGACCACTTCCGTACAGTAGAACCTCTGCAGTTGACCACTTCCTTACAGTAGAACCTCCATAGTTGACCACTTCCCTACAGTAGAACCTCCGTAGACAACCACTTCCCTAAGTAGAACCTCCATAGTCTACCACTTCTCTAAGTAGAACCTCTGAAGTTGACCACTTCCCTACAGTAGAACCTCCATAGTTAACTACTTCCATACAGTAGAACCTCCATAGTTGACCACTTCCCTAAGTAGAACCTCCATAGTTGACCACTTCCCTACAGTAGAACC
This sequence comes from Galago senegalensis, assembly GCA_963575145.1. Classification (NCBI taxonomy): domain Eukaryota; kingdom Metazoa; phylum Chordata; class Mammalia; order Primates; family Galagidae; genus Galago; species Galago senegalensis. The sequence continues at coordinate 130,624 of CAUYTI010148283.1, forward strand.
TCCGCAGTCGACCACTTCCCTACAGTGGGACCTCCGCAGTCCACTACTTCCCTACAGTAGGACCTCCATAGTAGTCAACCACTTCCCTACAGTAGAACCTCTGTAGTCGACCACTTTCCTATAGTAGAACCTCTGTAGTTGACCACTTCTGTAGGTTGACCAAATTTTCATAATGCACCTAATATAGGTATCAGTACACTAAGCCTAGTTCCTTATGTTGACCTCTTTTGCAGGTTGGCCAATTTGTTATGGTCCCCAGGGTGGTCAATTTAAAGTTCTTCTACGGTATACATGTGTATACGTCATTACAAAAGGTTTGAGATATACAGAAATCAAGAAATGTAAAATCTGTAGCGACAGAAAGAAATGAAGCCCTCCCAGTAACACCTATAAGCCAAGCAAGCTGAAACCTGCATGGGTGAATCAGAAAGGATGCTATTGAGTATGTTTCTTGAAAGTGAAATAATGAACCATAATACAGTCTGCCTCAAAACTTTCATAGTGACACGCATAGATAGATAGATAGATAGATAGACGCAGAGACGCATTACTTATTGGAGACTCTTCACTTTTTAAAACTGGTATGTCTCTGTCTCAAACATTCCAACCACTGTAATATTATCTGGTCTAATGATGTGTCTGGAGTGTAAATAAATATTTGTAGGTGAAATCTAGGTACAGAGCTGAAAGAAAAGCTACCAGCATTGATTAGTGGAAAGAGCTATGGTCTTCCACTCAGGGAGCATTTCTTTGATATTCCTCTGACTTTGAGAAGTTCAGGCTCAGTTGCAGAGGAGGCCCTGTCATAGAAATGCCTGATGTCCATGGGAAAGAGAAAAATTTGGTAAGTTTATAGTGTAATTAGTTATTTCCAGAGAACTTCCATATGCTTTAAGGGTTTGGACCATTCAAACCATCACCACATTTAAACTTTCCAAAATTATAGGGACACACAGCAAGAGAAGCTTCTATGAGGTTATGTGAAATTATGCATGGTAATCCACTGAGAGAAAGATAAGTGGAGAGAAAAGATAAATACATTCCTAAATGCCATAATGTTGAGGTTGTAGTATCTCATGTAGAGATATTTATGATAAGTAGATTCAGGAATAAGGTTTTTGCAAACAGATATGCATTTTCTAAGATATGATGGTTTTTCTCAAGGCTATTCCTTAATCATAATTCTTGCTATCACAGGTAGGGTAAACTGAATGGATCAAAGTAACCAAAGGACAGTAATTGATTGGTTGAGGCTGGGTGAGGAAATTGAAGGGTATGCTCTGCTGAACAAAGAAAGGCTTTGGCAGCAGAAGTGGCTGGGTGAAGATGGTAGTCATAGAGAGGCATGTAACATCCCCTTGGTTCTACAAAGGGAGGTCAGTTTAAGTTAACATAGACCCCACCCAACCTACTAGAGCTTGAGTCCTTCCTGGGATAACCAGTGCCCTGGGCAGGGCTGGTAGGCACCATTATAGCATACAGGACACAACTTCTGTCTCAGTGGGAAATTAGAGTTCAGGTTTAGATTTAAAGAGCCAAAATATTGTAATCAATGACAAATCTAGGGTTTAGAAGGGAAGAATGCTGTCTGGGAGCATCTGCACACCTAATGTTTTACCATCGGCAAACATGGGCTGGAACTGACAGACTAAAGCCAGACTTCATGGTAGTAAACTATAATGATTAGTCTGGAAATCTCAAAGGTCAGGCACGGGGGAGTCCTAATAGATGAAGACCTGTTCTTGACAGCTTTATTGGACTATAGACAACTAAGGCCAGCTGGAGAAGTGATGACCAATGGCCTATAAAACACACGCATTGTAGACAGTAACATCAACATAGCTTTCTTCTGGGAAATCATAGACAGAGATTTAGGAACACTCAAGTATTGAATATAGATAAAGAGACATCCCTCATATTTTATCACCATTAAATGATATTATCCACTGAGACAGATTTTTACTTGCCTCTGTGTGCCTCTGTAGGGCAGACCCACGGGGACGAGAAGAGTAATCCTGCCTGACCTCAGAATCAATACCTCTCTGCAGTGGCAGATCAATCTCTTAAAGATGAAAAATTTTTTAAAAAGTCTTAAGATTTAAATTTCATTTTCCAAGTGCTGTCTTGGTGTGACTGTCATTGTGTTTCTTTGGTTTGGTGATTTATCAGTTCCTGATTTGGAGATATAACTTCTATGTTCCATGCTGCAGGCCACTTTCTAGGAAGGCTACAAATTCTTCCAAATTAAATTCTTCTTGTATGTGAAATCAAAGAGCTAGAAAGTATCCATTCTGCTTAAAACAACTGACATTGAAGATATGAAAAACCAAGGAATTCTATGGGAGAAGACGCCCATCAGATGGAGATTTCAAAATGCTGTGAGCTAAAGTCCAAGGAAAGAGAAACAGGTGTGCCCCTGGGGTCATGACAAGGAGCTATACGCCAACCTCTGAAGAATCTTGAAATGCCTACCTGCTTTCCTCTGCGAGTGTGAGAGAGAAACACAGACAGTGGTCAAAGCCAGATTTCAGGGACGATGGGGCCTCTGACATGCCTAGGGAGAGGCTCAAGTCTTCTGCCTCTATATGACATACCACACAGAATTCTGATGTTGTCTCCGCTTTCTCAAAAAGCTGATGTGGTAAGAAGGATGCTGCCAATTTCCAGTTCTTCACCATCATACACCAGTTTAGGGACCAATGGCCTTAGGAAAAGGAGAGTGGGAGTAAAGATTTTGGTCTTTTTCTACTATAGGCCAAATAAGTTCATATACCATCATTCCCACATAGTTCAGTTGATTCCACTTAATACAGAATTAAATGGCTGAGTTAGGAATTATTAATTTTAATATATTATTTTCTGGTCTAGTCTTCAATAAGTATACATCTAACTCCATAAGCTAGTTAAGTTGGTGCTGTGGCATGTGGACTAGAGGCTGTCAATTGCCTTCCTTCCAAGATCCTCCCTGACTGTCTCTGACCTCCTCATACTCTTAGACATGTCCATGTCATCCCCTCCCTGGATTCTGGACCTCTACTATCCTCAGCCAAGACTTGCCTCTTCTTATCCAGCTTATCAACTGGGGGTAATACATGCAAACCACACATCATGCATATGACGACAATCCCATGTCATTTTGCAGAGATACTGAGCTTATTTGAGGATATAGAATTTATTGGACCAGTAACATTTCATGGTTGCATTTCATGAAGAAATTTTAGCACGAGGTTATGGAATGAGGTTTATTATAACAAAATGTGTGGCATCTGAAACTTACATAATCTATAAAGGTGAAGAACTACATCTCCCAACGGGGAGGAGACTTCAGCCCTTCTACCACACTAGCCTTTTAAGAAAGAGGAAAAACCATCAGGAGTCTGTATGTATGTATGTGTCGTAAGCCATGCAGATGCAAATGATTTAAACATTTTCCTAGGCATGCCAGTGGCTCCATCATCCCAGAAGGAACAAGCAATCAAATAAAATGCTTAGAAATGTTTTCCTCAATAGACTGAAAAGAGAATTAGACAGATGAAAGGCAGAGCCGTATTTTCTTCTTAGAGCCTGATGTCATACACTGTACAACGACATCTCTATTTACAAGTGGACTTTTCTCCATGGCCGTCAACTTGGGCCTGCACAGCTGCTGCACACGGTGAAACACGTCCTCAGTCTGCTTTCTCACGCCATCAGGATTCAGTGACAGGATCGTCTACCAGCTCCTGTAGGGCTCAGCTCCCCTCCTCTCTGCTTTCTCTGTGCTCTGCTTTGCCAATTACTTGAGGATGAAGTTGGTGGCTTAATTCTGTGAATCCTTTTACAAAAGCAAAAAAAAAAAAAACAAAAAACCTTCCTGTCTTCACAGTGGCTGCAATCCCAATCTTCCTCCTTTTCCTGCTTGACTTTTTGTGTTTTTTGAAAGGAATGAATATGTTAAGCTCAAGGGAACCAACTGGGTATTTTGTGATGAGAAAGAAAAGAAGCCCCAAGGAAGAGGCAGCCTGGAGTCCGCCGTCCAGGAGGCAGGCCCTGGGACTACAGGTCAACTAACTACGTATTATTTTGGGGGGCATGCATATAGGATGGGAAATAATCTTGGAAAAGAAAGAAAGAGGAAGAGGCTCATCCATACAGTCACATTTAGAGTAACCGAACCCCCAGTTACTCCAAATGCAGCCAAATGAAGCCCTTTAAGTCTGACGGACTACACCCTACCTAACCCTCTAGGGAAAACCTCAAGGGAAGATTGGACAAAAGGTCAGAGTGTTTATTTTATTCTCAGAGACTGATATCATATACTATCACCAATCCAGGGGTTATGCCATAGAAGACACAAAATATCCTTCAAATATTTAAAATAAGAAAGACCTCACCTCCTCATACTTATAACTATAGTCTGACAGATACAAGGTCTGTGTTTAGAATTCTTGTTGGAATGTTCTCTTCATTTTTAACGGCACCCTTCCTTTATTCCCGGGCTTCTGGCTTTGTCACGGTAGTTGCATGTTCAGCTATCAACATTATCATTGCCCTGATAAAGATGATGCCTTTTTATCCTCCAGCTGATTTTATAATTGTTCCTATATTCTTAACTTCAACAGTTCGGTTGTGATGGGCTTAGGTTAGGTTTTTGAGTATTTTGGGTAGAGAATTCTCCCTACCCTGAGTTGTAGATTGATATTTTTATTATTTTTGAACATCCCTGAATATTACCCCTTCAACTTGTATTTCTAACCCTATTAGAACATTCAACTACATTGTGTATGTCTCAAATATCCTGCTTTGTTCTCATGTGTGAGTGTGCATTTCATGTTGGACACACACACATTTTTCTATTTACCTTTCTTTGTCTTTTTATGCAATGGGTTTGTAATTTTAGGTATTGCGTTTGTGGGATTTAAAATATATAATTTTTTGCCTGGTATGTGTATACAAGAAATATATAGGGTAAATATAATGCTATTTCTGCCAGACAGGAATCAGTTTCCTGTCTTTCACAGATAGGGTAAGGCCATGGATAAAGATTGAATTGCAGTTTGGGGTAGTCTAAGCCTATCTTTAGTTTTCTCCTGTTTCTTCTGCTGGCTGTATTGGAAAATCCCTGCCATTTTCTCTCTAATATCTGCCCACCAGAGAGTAGAGTTTAACCCCTGAGACTCCCGCTCACATCTGCTGACTTCACTCTGCCATCAACCCACCTCCTCTTCGGGTATCACCAGTGGAGCTTTCATCTGAGAGCTTGACCTGACTCCAGGTTCAGTTCTGAAAAGTCTGCACTTTAAAAATTTTGAATTTACCTTTTTCCTCTGCCTTATGCAGGTTCAAATTCTGTGAAGTTGAAACGAGTAGGGTCTGCATGTGTTCATGGCAGGCTCCTCTCTCAAACAGCACTGCCTTCCTAAGTCAGCTACGATTCCTCTTAGTCTTCCCGACCCAGCTCGCCCTCCCCGCCAGCCGGCAGTGCCTCTGCAGGACTAGCAGGGGCCCTTTGGGTCCCGTTGGCCATGCCAGCAGATGCAGCCCTTAGTACCTACCCGGACCGAAGCCCAATCTGCATCCCATGTTCACAGTCGGTGATGCACCCAAGAAAGAACACAACAACCAGTCTTAGCTCGTCCATAAAAAGTTCTTTCTGCTCTGGAATTTTCACCCATACACACACTTGCAATAATTGTAAAATATAAGCTTTATGATTTGTTGATATTTCTACATATTTGTCTATACTTTTGGTCATATAAATGATCCCTGCCACAATTAGTCCCTTCTACTCAGAAGTGGAAGTCTGGAGAATCTGAATCCCAACTGATGCATCCACTACTGCTGAGACCCTGAATGAGGCACTTCACTTGAGTGTCAGTCTTTGCATATTATACAAAACAAGTTTGATATCTCATTAAATGTGTGACTCCATCCAGAAGGTAAAAAATAACATTTTGTATTTCCAAACCTACAAGCTTTCCTCTTTCTCCCACCAGATTGTTGACCTTTGGTTATTAATTCCACAGTGACCTGTTTTCAGGTTTGTTTTCTTTTGTAGCAAATTCTATTTGTGTCACCTGCTATATTGCAATGAAAGATTGTGAGCTACTGGGCATGATATTCACAGTGCATAAAATATGCAACTCACTGGGAAGCAATGTTGTGGAGCACAAGCGTCAAACCAGTGCAGACCTGACTCATGCAAACGGAACAGCAGCTTGTAGATCATCCAAGGGGAAGTCAAGGTCAGAACAAACAAAGGAAAGGATTCTGTGTCGTTCCCCAAGTTCGTTGAGAGCATAACAGGAAGAAAGGAAGGGACAGGAAGGGACTAAGGGACGCTGAATGAAGGAAGTCAAAACTGTCACAGCTGAGAGGAGCGCATTGTGTCAAACAGCAGCAAGGAAAGGAGAATTTGACAGAGGAAGGGCACCAGGGAGCAAGGAGGGAGAAAGCCGGCAGTGCAGTGAGGAATGGTGACAAGGAAGACAAGGACTGAGGAAGAAGAGGGACAAGAGAACAAGGAGTGACCCACACAAGAAGCTGCATCAGGAGGAAGAGGGAGAAGCAGAGAGGAGAGGGGTTGCTGTGAGCAAAGATGAGCAGGAAGAGGCAGAGTCCGCCAGCGAAGCACAGAACACGGGCGCCCTGCAGGAGGAAGGGTGAGAACAACAGGGGAAATAAACATGTCGCGGAACATGACATTTAATTCAAGCAGCCAATTACCATGTGCCAGATGCCCTGCAGACTGGAGCTCACATAATTCACACACACACAACGCGTCTACTAATTTTTACATGTTATAAAGGTTGAAAATATGTCCAAGCCACGTAGGTGATTGTTAAGCTGAAAATCTATTCCAGGTTTGTACGTCTCTAAAGATCCTGTTCTTTCTACTCTGCCAAGCAGGAAGGTGGGAGCAGAGAGTGAAAGTGAAAGTGATAGCTGTCGAAAGGGCTAAAAGACGGAGACAGAGCCAACCCCCGACACAGGATGGTACTCTGGAGGCTCAATTTGTCAAGACTGTGTGTTGTCTTCTTCTAAAAAGTGTAAATAAAATAAAAGTTTCCAAGTGGATCTACCCACTGTGGGGATGTCCTCTAGTTAAGTGAGGCTGACTTAGGGATGCGGACACCTAACTCACTCAAGCAGGTTTGAGATATGGTCTCTGCTTTCTAGCTGTGGTTCAATGTCAGAGAGAGTCAGGAGGCTTCTCAGCAGGTCGGCTTCTTAGACGGCCTCATAGTCAAGGCCAAGCTATTTGTCCCAGGGAATACATTAATCAGGGAAGAAGGAGTCACTAAGAGACTCATTACAAGAAAACACTGGAGCAAGTGCAGGTCCCGTGCAGGCTCCAGGATGGACATGAGGTCCAGGGGGCTCTGCAGAAGTGTTGCCTGCAGAGTGGTGGGATGGGGAGGAGGCTCAGACAATGGACAAGGGGTAGGAACAATCTGAAACTTGGAACCACTTTCATCCTCCTTGGTCCCATTGTCACCATGCTAAATGCGGCCGTCCCCGTTATTTGCAGATATTACCCAGTACAGTGATTTTCAACTGGTGTGCTGCAGCACCAGGTGTGGCCTCAGAGGTTCTTAGGTGTGTCGCAAAGATTATTATTATTTTTTAAACAGAGTCTCAAGCTGGGTAGAGTGCCATGGCGTCATAGCTCACATCACCCTCCAACCTCCAACGTGGGCTCAAGTGATCCTCTTGCTTTAGTTTGTCTATTTTTAGTAGAGATGGGGTCTCATTTTTGCTCAGGCTGGTCTTGAACTTGTGAACTCAAGCAATCCACTTGCCTTGGCCTCTCAGAGTGCTAGGATTATAGGCATGAGCCACCTTGCCCAGCCTGTTGCAAAAATTTTTAAAGATCATTAATTAAATTATTTTTGAAAGAAGTTCAAAGCACAGTAAGTATTTTTTTTTTATTCCTTTTTCATCAACTTAATTTAAGGTGTGTTGCAGAAGTTTAACTATAGGTTCTGTTGTGCCATGAGATAAAAAAGCCTGGAGAACACTGACGTATTAACTGTCTTCAATCCAAACGTGCTCCTCTCTCTTCTCTAGGGTTTTGTTCTTAAGGGGAAACCATGCCATCCTAATCCACGGTGCACGAGGCATTTGGTTTCTGCTTGCTTGGTTGACCATGAAGACATTTCATAGGCCTGTAAGAAAATGAGATACATATACAGAGGGCCAAAAACTGTGTACATGTTTTAAGAAAGGAAAAAAAAAGTATTAAAATTGTAATACTCATGTTTGACTCCTGCAGTGACAAGATCTTTCCAAATGTGACTTGTGGTCATCCTTTGTTATGATCAAGTATTACAATTTTAGTACAGATGTTTCCTTTCCTAAAATGCGTCTACACTTGGTGGCACCCTCTGCACTCACACATATATCTCTTTATCTCCTATATATTCCGGTCATAGAATTTAAACAATGTTTATACTTTGCTTTTCCCCAAACCAGGAATGTGGCTTATGATCATTAACTTCAAAGATGTTATGGATTTGCTGTGGCAGGGAATTGTCTGGCATTGAGCTTTAGACATGAACCTGACGGAATGTTTGAGTCATTGTAGGCTGACTCAGTTGGAGGCCCAGGAGGCCCAGGAGAGTTATCTGCCTGCTGAGAGGCCACTCACTGAGTAGGGGAAAGAAAGCTGAAGCCCATGGAGCTGCCCAGGTGTGCACAGGCACCCACTGTTGGGGGCTTCCCTGGGCACACAGGACTTATGGCTCTGGGTGTCACAGCCTGACTTCCCATGTTAGGAATACACACCCAGGACTTGATTTTTGGTTATTACATTTCATTTTCCTACAACATGACACTCACAATTAGAGATTAGAAGGACTACCAGGCTACCTTCTAAAGTCACTTAGATTCTATATGACTCCATTACTAAATTGGGGGAAACTAAGTTGAGGTAGAATAATTGAACAGAATACCTTTGTTGGAATTGTGTTGGATAAGTCAGGGTCATTATATTTCTTTAGGTCACAGATTATTCTAAAATGGACAAAATCAGTTGCAAACTGGTAGGTCCCCAGGGCCTGTGCATTTCATTTAGTCTTGTCAGTTGCATGCATATGTGCGTCAATGTTTGTGTGTATGTTTTGTGTTAGAATTCAAATACCAAATATTATCAAAGTCCGCTACTGAGCAAACATTCATAAAAGCTATTTCTAAAAGCTGACTTGACAAGGAAGAGGATCTGACAGTAATTACCCTGCCTCCCTTCTTAGCCTGGACATTAGCAGCCATCGTTTCCTTGTGACTGGGTTTGTGTTTTCTAGCTGGCCACTCTCCTGTCCTGGAATTCTCACTACTCCTTTATAATATCTACTTAGCGCCTAAGGTTGTGAAGTTGTGGCTGCTGAGATAATTTCCAAAATTCTTCCTACTTTAAAAGTTTGTGATTATAAGCATAAGACATGACCCTACCTTTAGGGAGTGTATTTTCAATCAACAAAGAAATTCATTTGGAATATGAAGGATCTGGAGTATTCAACTAAGAACCTCAGTTAGGGTTTTTGATTTTTTTTTCCTTTTTTGACTATTTTTCAGTAAAGAATGCCTGCATCACTCACCTTCATGTCCGTTGTATTACTCATGTTAATATGCCAGGTATGTAAAGCTGCCTCCACAAAATCATTACAAGGGATTTCTTCACCACAGCCAAAGTTAAGAGATCTACTAATTGTTAATGCTACTAAAAGTACTGCTATTACTTGGATTTTAAAATATAATGACATGACAGGAATTCCCAGTTTCATTTTCCTTACAAAGTCCACATAATCACCAGGTAACAAAATTAGAGATAAAGGAACCATCAGTTAAAAACGCTAATTTACCAATTCAGGAAGAAGGAAGGGTCAAGGTTTTAAAAAATATATATTGCAAACTATTTAATGGATCCAGGAAGAAACTGTAAAATGCTAAGTGGAATCCCTACTGTGCTTCAAATCTTATGAAGACAATGAAATTTATGGTCTAAAATTAAAAGGAAATAGTTGACTAGGGCAGCAGTGGGGGGTGGGGGGGTGGGGTGGGGGAGGGGGGGTGGGAGGGTGGAGGTGGGGGCGTGGGGGGGACCCCAGTTAAAACCAGGGGCCTTTGAATGTCTCATTCACAAATTTCACCTTTCATGCTGATAGCTCTGGAAATGACTATCTGATGTCCTAATGGAACGGAACGAGGGGAACAGACTCATTGCTTTCTTTCTCAGTTTCCCTGGTGTGATCTCAACCCAGTGCACCCCCACACCCCTCCTTTATCCCTGCATGAGCACGAGACTAAATGAGTCCGAGTAAAGTAGGCCAGCTGTTGGCAGGTCTGTCTCCCAGTCCTGATCATTTTTTTGTGTTAATGGTCCAGTTCCCACTGCTTACTGTGACTCCTAGAAAGCTACTCCATACCTTACCTTCTCTTACAGTCCCTTGCGTCCCTTCTACCAGCTTTATTCTCCATGAGTCACCTCCCTGGAGGAGATAGAAGCCCTCAGAAGATCACTTCCACCAAACTTCTCCACTGCCTTCAGTCATGGCAGGCTTCTGGGACCCTCCTGCCTTCTGAGGCTGGGAAGGGACCTTCAGAGCCCCTGTCTGAAACTTCTACCAATGCCCAGACCCTGACCCTGCCTGACAGCTCTGCCCTTTCTTCCTGTATCACCGTTTTTCCTTTCTGCTCTGAATCACTGACAGCAGGATCTGTTCCCCAAAACATGACCAGAGTGATCTAAAAAAAAAATAGAGAGAGAGATAAGCCATATCTCAGAAGACCAACAGCTTCCTATCGGGGGCAGTGTCCTCATGCCCTATGTGGCCTTCTCTCCCTTCCCTTATATCCCTCGCCTCATCTCCTGAATACTTTCCTAATTTCCATTATTGCAGCTGCACTGGCCTCTTTTTATTTCTCCATAAAGCTTCCAGGCATGTTTCACTGAAGGAGTGTATTCACATTCTCTTCCTCCCGCCTGGAACCTTCCTCCTCCAGACCCAGGCGTGAGTTACTGCCTCACCTCCCCCCATCTGTGCTCAAGAGGCACCTTCCCCGTGGTTCTTTCCCAGCCACACTGGGTAATTGGGACACCCGTCCACATTCAGCCACCTGTTCAGCTTTGCTTTTCTCCATTGCAAATATTGGCCACCATCAATTATAATTCCCTTTATTTTACTTAGTACCTGTTTTTATCCCCTAACACACACACCCTGATGACAGAGGTTTTTGTTTGATTAGTATGCATCCCAGAAAAAACAAGAACAGATCTAGCATATAGTAAGTACTCAATAAATACCCATTAAAGAGTGAATATTGAATATTATGTATTTTATCTAATTTCCAAAAAGGACTTAAAATGGTATTAAAAACAATTGCATATTTGTATCTCGTTGCTATCAAAGGATAAAAATTTCGAAAAGAGAGTGGAACACAGCATAACTGGAGTGACTTCCTTCCCCGATTTGATTTCTCATGTGGGTGCAAAATAATTTTGTGGCACTTTGTTTGAATCTCAAATTATTTTCGACCTTATGTTTTGGTGTAGCCAAGCAACAGGACAGTTAGAGAAACTTTGAGGCCAACTGTGACCTGTGGGCTACACTCAGGGAGGCACCAGGGCAGCAGTAACTTCTGCCTCTCCACCAACCGCTCTCCCACAGTCCTGAACAGACCTGGGTTTGCTGGCTGTTCCCGGGTAACTCTCCCTCCCCTACCTACCCTCTGCCTTCTCAGCCTGCTGCATCCTGTGTGGAACCACCCGGGCCCCTTCCCAGCTGATGTTCAGGATGGTTTCTAATGGGCATTTCTGGCTGGGGCTCTAACTAAGGTTGGGTATAGAGGATGAGGGAGTTCAGGACACTACTTCTTTCTCTCTTCTTCTTCCTGCCCGCCCCTTGCTTTGGAGCACTCTGGCGGACACAGCAAGTCTACAGAGGCCGCCGGGCACCTCCTCTTCAGGGTGCCCGCTCTGACCCAGCCTCCAGGCACATCCCCTCTTTTGTCCTCTGAGGCCCCTGGGACGTGCTGGATCCTCCCTTCACCAGCAGGTCTTGCTGGTTTCCCTCCAGTCCACAGCTCTTTACGAGCCCCTCCTTCCAATGTCCCCTCACAGACCCCAGCGGAATGTGTGTCCTGTCCTCTGATCTGCCTGTTTCGTGTCTGTCTGTTCCTCTTGGCTCACGTTTCCTGCTTGACCTGATCCTTTCTCACAGGTGCAGAGTCAAACTCAGTGTGAGCTCTGCCATACAGATCATGTCTCCTCCCCAGCACTGAAGATGTCTATTTAACCAAACATGCCTGGGCGCCTACTGCATGTCAGACACATAAGGCAAAACTCTTACCATTAATTACATCGTTTCTGGTATGGACAGAAACAACTGGCGACATGCGCGCATCTAAACCACCGCCACGGTGTAGCTTCCTGTGGTGGCACCTGCCAGCTATCACAGAGGCCTGGACGCACGGTGTGAAGTCCAGCCCACACACCCACCTCAAGGGACTCTTTCAACTTGGAACAGCCCTGGAACGTACAATCGAAGAGACTCCTGACAGCACCCTGGACTCCAGCAGCTTGCGTTCCCACAAACAAGAGCAGAGGCTTACGGACTACTCAGAAGCCGGTCCTGCCGGCGAACCAGGACTTTCCAAGTAGCCAAAGACAGGAAGAAAGCGCTGATCTTACTTCACCGCTGTGGGAGATTAGCAGGGCAGCCTCTGCCTCAATCTTGTATTTCTTTTTCTTTTGTTATATTTCAGGCTAACCTGAGGGTTCTGATACTTCGGTTACATTGTTTGCACTTGTTAGGTGAGCCTGCATTTTAGTCGAGTCCTTCCCCCCGAGGTGCGCTGTATACGGCACGCTGTACCCATTAGGCGGCAGCTCACAAACCCGTCCCTCCTCCCCTCCACTTGAATTTGACTGTGCTTTTCTCGTGCGGGCTTGTAATTGTTTATCTATTGGTTTCACATTAGTATTGAGCACAGAGGGTATTTGCTTTTCCCTTCATTTTTGTGGTACTTCACTAAGGAGAATGTTCTTGGCTCCGTCCAAGTTAATACAGAAGATGTAAAGTCTCCGTATTTGATTTGTAGCTGAGTAGTAGTGCTCTGTGGTAGACGTACACTGCAGTTTACTAAGCCATTCATAAACAAAGGCTCGGCTTTTTAATAGCTTCTTCTTTCCAACAAAGAGAAGCTGATGGTTTCCTGCACCCTATTATAGGACAGCTCAAAGAAGCAATGTCTGTGAATTAAGACCAGATATCCTCTGTCTGAGAAGTCGTGTGGGACTGAAACTAGTATGTGACTCACCCAAAGTAGTGAATGGGGCAGGGACACAGCCTGGGTTAGCAGAGTGACACCGGCCAGCCCTGGACTCCATGCAGTGAAGAAGAAAAGGGCTATATGAAAAAAGGGCCTAAAGAAAAAAATAATATGTATCTTAATATCCTTCTGATAAATTTTTTTCTTCCTGTGAGAAAAGCAATTTTTTTTCTTTACCTGTTTTTTTGTTTCATTGACTTCCCAACAAACACATATAAAAGATGTTAAAAAGATCAGAAGAATGATCTGAGGTCGAGATGTCTAAGTGATGGTCCTGACTCTCAACTTACTCAATATCTCCCTGAAATAGTTGTGTTTTCTGTTTTCTGATGGTGAAAAAACAGTTGGCACACCATCCAGATCTAATTTTGTGATTCCATCCATCTCCTTTGCTGGAAAATCAGGCATTGTCTTATCCAGAAATTACTTATACAATTTTTTTTCAAATCCACATCTATGTAAATAAGTAAAAACCTTCCAATTATCTGGTCTGAAACACAGGGGAACTGGGTGGTATTTCTTGCCCACCCCTCTCAGGGAGGAGGGTTCCTGCAAAGTTCTTGCTGAGGATTATGGTGAGCTGTGATCCTCAAAGGCCACACATATGAGGCCAGGCTCCTGCTCCTGTGAGCTACGTAACTTTGAGGACTTTGAGGTCTGGTTTCTGGGTATGTTAATCGAGGGTGTTCGTTTTGGAGTTTTGTGTCTTTAGTGGATATTAAATAATTAGTATACAGAAAACTAATTTTCTCCACTTATTTCATTTTTTTATTCTCCAATTTACCGTTTTAAGTTTCCAAAAAAAAAAAAAAAGACATAAAGACATATTCCTCTTACTCCCAACTCCTCTCAAAAGTTAGAAATGATGTTTCAGTAGAAAAAAAAGTTTAGGAAGACAGACAAATTTGCTTCATTATATCAACTATTTCACTGTCATTGTCTAAATGTCTGGGGCTTATGGAATATTGGTGACTTCTTATGTTTTCTGAATGATTACAGAAAATATTCTCTAAATGCAAAGGGTCTTACTGGCGTGAAAACAATCTGGGCTTTTCCTTTTCTTTTCAAAATCAGCTCCCTGTACCTGCTGTCAGCTGAGAAGCAGTAAACAGCTCATCAGAGCTGATGATGTCATAATGGATAATGGGGAAGAATCCATTTTTATAATATTGTCATTGATTACAGCCAACAGTGAAATGTAATGGGGCTGACTTCTATTAAATGAAGTAAATGCTTTGAAATATTAATTAATAAAATCAATCTTCATGAATTGCTGATAGTAAAATTTATTGTTTAAATTTAGTTTAAGTCTGCAAAATAAGAAAAGTTTTGTTGGTCAAGAAGATGCCATTAATCTAATTTAATGCTTCCATTTTTATTTCTCATTAAAAACTTGGAAAATCAGTAGAAATTTCCGGGAAATCTGTGTTTTATTCTTCTCCATATCAATTTTCAATATGGAAATAGGATGTTACCACCTACTCCTATGTTAGAAGGCCTGTTCAGTGGGATCGTTAGGGAAATCATCCACCAGGAGCCACGTGGTGCTCCTACAGGAAATCTGATTTGGCTGCGGGGAGGGTCTACCCTTCCCTTTCCATTTCTGAAATAGTAATCATAGTTACACAAAAGATCAGAAATAGCCAACATTTACTAGATAATCCTGTGTGCAGGGAACCATGTTAAACACTCTAGGTAGATTATTTTATGTAATCCTCCTAAAAACCATCTGAGGAAGATAGTACAAGGCTTATTCTAGAAAGGAGAACATACGTGAGAATTAATGAGGTCATGTCCCTTGCTGGAGATCACAAGGGCAACAGGAAAGGTCCCAGATGCCATTTGACCTTGGCAGACACAAGGCTGTGCTGCCTCTGAGAACACCTGGGCAGCTCTCTTCAGTGAACTCACAGCACGTCTTCTGGTTGACCAGTGGCTTTGTACAATTCCTTTATTTAGGGCAGCATGGGAGGGTGAAATTAATGAAGGAATTAAGACTGGAAAAAAATCCTAGAAGGAGGCACTTAAATCTGGATCAACCCATGTAAAAGAGAACTGGTGGGAAGATACTTTAGTTTCTAACTGACGGAAGCTGACGTCACTGTGAGCATCTGAAACTCAAAGTTCGGTGAGATGGAGGTTTGTTTTTAAAGAGTGTATAGCATTTTACCTGGATCCAGGCAATTAATGTTAATATTTATTTTGTATGAGAGGATAAATTTGAGAAGAAATAAGAGAGCATAAATGTTAATGAGGGCCACTCCCGCGCTCCCGTCGCAGAGAGGATGAACTCATGCCAGCCATCCAGTCATCGCACTTGCTAACTTCCCCACTAACTCATTTTTTAAATGTCCTGCTCTCCACTTTACGATTCTCAAGAACTGTTTTCAATATTTATTTCACAAGTAAAAATAACATAATGGTTCAGGTTCTGTCTCTTCCTCTGAACAAGTAGCTGTGAAGATGTAAACAAATTGCTTTCTCTTTCCAAACACGTCTTGTAGATTAAATGCGATGGTGTGCAGTGCCCAGTTTATAGACTATAAAGGCAATTATTCTTTGTATAGTTATAATCAACAAGGGCAAGGCACATGAGGTAATTCACTTTGTATTAACTAATCAATTAAGCGATTAATTGATAGGTTTATGATATTCAGAACTATCCAAAGATGAAAACACTTCCCAGTGAAATAGCAAACTCTGTTTCTTTAAGGGAGAGACGGGACAACCACTTGGCAAGTATGTAACAAAATATTCTTACCCCAAACCATAGTTTGTAAAAGGGTAGACTCACAAACCTTATGTCTGTGATTTTGTGAGCTGAAAATTAATTCAGTATCATTGGAAGTTCTTTTAGATGGGTGATTTTATTTGTTTCTGAAGTCATTAAATATCACAATATTCATATAATCTACACTTGGAGATGGCATTAGCAAGAGGTTTATTTATAAATTATGACATACATGGATATGAAAATTTATGTTTTCATGTCCAGAGCTTAAAGGATCATGTTAGGAGCCGTTTCTCAATCTTTCATTTCGCTAAGAAGACGGTTGTGAAAGAAATATCCTGTGCCTGATATTAATGCTGCATTGATTTGTTATCTCATTGTCTAGGCAACAACAAAAAAAAATCTATTAAGAAATATAAGCAGCAAAGTCACAGATAAAACTTACAGTTTAACGCAGGAGAAAAAAATTAGCTAAATCCCATTAATCTTTCAAGTTTAATTTCCGTTCCTTCAAAAAGCAGACTGTAAAGAATGGATTACCATTTTAGCAAAACAATATAAATATTGCTGGTGTTAATAGCATCCTTTATTTAGGATTTAAGCCACTTACTATGAAAGGACTAGACATTTTCCTAGGTAGTAGACCTGTAACATTGCAGCCAGTATCCCCTCGGCGGAGGTTTCATTGTAGGGCTTTAAAGGTGAGGACAGAGATAGATAGCAA
The DNA here is from genome assembly GCA_963575145.1 of Galago senegalensis. Taxonomy (NCBI): domain Eukaryota; kingdom Metazoa; phylum Chordata; class Mammalia; order Primates; family Galagidae; genus Galago; species Galago senegalensis. The sequence continues at coordinate 147,387 of CAUYTI010148283.1, forward strand.
ACTCTGAATCCCTCCCTCCCTTCCTTAGTTTCTTCCTTCTTCTCCTCCTTCTTCTTTTTCCTTCTTTTTTTTTTTTTAACTTTTCTAAGAAAAAGATGAGGGGAATTTGGTCAGACTTCAGTACCAATTGTCTTTCTTTCTCTGCTTGTGGTTTACGTTAGGGTCCTTTACATGGGTGAGTCCTTTAACATTCCCCCCCATGTCCTCCTTCATATATTTTTTCACAAGGTTGATGTGGGCCAAGGTTTCCCATCCCCTTGAACTTCAGTGAGCTTTACAAATGCAAAAGTGGCACTAACACACATTCCTTGTGACAGCCAAGTAAGAGAACATGTGTAACAGGAAAAACCAGCTGAGAAGTGAGGAAGGAGAACACTGAACATGGAGCCGTGCTATTCCGTTTGCTTAGTTAGAGCCGAGACTTCTAACAAACCCTCTTTCTCTTTTCCTACCATAGGCAATGGTGAGGCCTGGCTGAACCTGGTTTCACATCCCTCCTGGCAGTTTTGTGTGCCAAGCACCTGTTACCTAGTCAATCCAGTGAGAGCAGATTCTATATGCTAATGCTTTCAAGAGAGTGAAGGTGCCTCCTCCAAGGTTCCTTCCCCTTCACTGACCACATGCAGTGAAGGAGCTTGTCAGGAAAGTCAGAGACACACAGTACAAGATAAATCCTAGAGGCCACTGCTGATGTGATTACTAGATATGGGCAATATGATAGCGGGAAATAAACTTTTATTTTATCTTAATAATCAATGTCACCAATTCTTTGGCTATTCTAATACATACATGATCCAAAATGGAATCCCTAGACTAGTTAACCGGGCTACTGTTTTTTCAACTTCTATTGTCTAAAAACTTTCATGACTATTGTGAGTCTTCCTTTGGTCTTCTATGTTGTATCAGGTTAGTGATTTTCCCTTTATGAGGATGGTGTGAATAACACCATATTAAATATCACTGCACAATTTCTAGGAATGGGTACTGGTTGTTTGATAAGTTAACTCATCTCACTGTGATAAAATATTGGGCCCAAAGATGTCCATGTCACAAACTCAGGAATTGTGAATATTATATATCACATAGAGAGGGGACATTAGGGTTGCAGATGTAATTATGATAATTATGGTTAGTAATCAGGTGACCTTGATGATGGGGAGATCATCTTCGAATGTCCACGTGGGTCCAGTGTACCCTCAAGGGTATTTATAAGTAGAAGAAGGGGGATGGAGAGCTAGAGTCAAAACCAGAGAGAGATTTGAAAATGCTACACTACTGGCCTTGATTGTAGAGATTGTAGAGAAGGAGGTCGTGTCCAAGAAATGCAGGCAGCCCCAAGAATCCAGAAAAGGAAAGGAACTAGATTCTCCCCCAAAGGCTGTGGAAAGAACAGAGCCCTGTCCGTATCTAGATTTCAGCCCTATTAAGACCAAGTAAGAGTAAGGTCCATTTCAGAAAGCCGATTTCCACAACTGAAAGGTAATAAATCTGTGTTATTTTAAGTCACTAATTTTCTAGTAATCTGTCACAACAATAATAATAGGAAACTAGAGGTTCGCCCAGTGAAATCAGTAGCTATTTGGACAAAACCTAAGACATCTCTTGCTATGTCCTTCTTGACACCCGAATGTTACAAGGCATCCATTAAACTCTGACTCTGGGACTGGGCCGGCCTGGAATGTATGGTATCCAACATGGCTATCGGAAATGGTCACCAGAAAGCAAGGCTGATATGTTTCTTATGACATCTCCCAGCTGCACTGGCTCAGCTTGAGCCAGATGACATTTTAGAAAAGAGGAATTGTCATGGTTTTTCCAGGTAGCGTCTTCACCACGTGCATGCTCACCCCAATTAAACGGGACTCTCGGAGGGAACCTTATCATATCAATTAACATTTATCCGAGGATTCCAGCCAGATGTGGTGATAAATACCAATGGACAGGTCTGGAACAATTTGGGGAAAACATTTTGGCTGGTAATAGAGAAAACCAGCTACAGGCCTCATCATGGTCACTTCTACTGATGCATCCCCCCGGAGGTCACAAACGGTGCCAAACAACCAGCGTAGGCAACGTATGATTAGGGAAAAATGCAATAACAGAGGGGTGTCGGAGTAAGACACAGATTTATTAAAACACGCATTGCTGTTTTACAGATATCATTAAAAGAGACAAGTTCCTGCTCACTCAACTTTTTAGCTCCTGTGTTATTTTCTCCCTGAAAATAATGTAGAAGTGGCTTACATTTTATTATTGGTAATAATATTACATGGAACGGTTATTGCAGTACTAATAAAAAGGAATATTTTGTGCTTGTAATCACTCTTTTTAGAAAAAGAATGAGCCTCTCTTGAAAGTCCAGAGTAAAGCGTTTGCATCTTCGTTTTATGGGTGTAATTAGCACGTTTGTCCAGGCCGTCATCAATGATGATCAACATAATAATAACTCCTCACGTTTATGTGGCCATATACAATTTACCACGCATCTCCCCATCCTTTATAATGTTATATCCACCATCTCTCTAGATTTTGTTAATGATTCTTAGAGGGAGGTGGGACAGGGAACGATATCTCCACAGTTACTTTTAAGATAGGGGAATAAAGACTCAGAGAGGGACACGATGAGAGCTGAGACCAGGTCTCTAGTTTTTAGACTATGAGGTTCCGAGTAGACAAACTCACGTCTATGTCACGTCCTTCAAAACAGTCTTACTCCTTATTTTGGGATCCTTTCCCCCAATAGGTTTAGGGGGTACAAATGTTTTCTGTTATGTGTATTAATTGTATAACACTAAAGCCAAGCCTTCCAGTGCACCTGTCCCCAGAATAGTGCACCTCGGACCCAGCAGGTAATTTTTTACCCTTCACCTCCCGACCCAATTCTCGTCTTCATTTCCAGTGTCATCCAGAGCAGCAGTGAGAACAGGGACATTGTCATTCAGTGCATCTCACACACCCATAGCTTTCCTTTTCTGTTGAGTTTTAGATGACTAGGCACATCTATGGTGTAACTTTATTTATTTATTTTTGAGACAGAATCTTACTATGTCACCCTTGATAGAAGGCTGTTATATCCCAGCTCACAGCAATCTCAAACTCTTGGGCTTAAGTGATTCTCTTGCCTCAACCTCCTAAGTAGCAGGGATTACAGGTGCCTGCCTCAATACTTGGCTATTTTTTTTGTTGCAATTGTTATTGTTGTCCAGCTGGCCTGGGTCGGGTTCAAACCCGCCAGCCTTGTTGTATGTGGCTAGCACCCTAACCATTGAGCTATAGGTGCCAAGCCTAGTATAACTTTAAGAATAGTCCAATGTCAGCCCAAATCCCTCTCTCCTGATTTATTTAAGCCCCAAACAGATGTAAATCATTGCTGTAACTTCCTCCTTTTTAAGTTATCAACATACCAAAAGAGATTTTCTAGAGATGTGCTTAATTACCTATAATATTATTCAAATAATGGGGCTATGAGATCTTTACCAGAACTCCAGAGTCACATGTATATATTGTGCAGTCTGTTTTGAAAGCAGAAATTGGTAGGATTAGTAGGAAGAGCATGGAACTAGATAGAGATGGTTCGGAATCTTGGTATTACTTTTTCTGGTAAGTTGAACATACAGAATTTCCCCTAACACTATTGATAAAAAGGAGTCAGTGCCACAATTTTTTATTTTCTGATTGTGAAGAAAGCCAGTGAACCAATGACCCTGCAAAATTTAAAAAATATACCTATTATGGGATATAAGAGCAACCTAATTATTTCAAACTTTTTATTTGTGTGCTTATGTGTGTAGAGACAGGTGGCCCTTGGTCTCTGTACTCCAAGTCTCCTCCTGCCCAGACTCCGTTTCTGTATGGACTTGGCGTAATGGGAGTTGCTTTGTCATTTTGGGACACTTTGGGAGTTAGATGGCCAATGTTGTCTGATGCTCTTAGAGGCCACTTTTCACCATTATTCTGCCTCTATTTGATATTTCACAGCTCAAGAAAGAACACAGGAGGTTTTCTGTCTTAGAGAGGTGCTCTCAAACAGATAAATGGACCAGGCAAGTAGGTGTAGTCCCAGAATCAGCCATGATTGATAATTAAAAAAAAATAAAAACATGTGTCTCTGGTCTAGGAATGGAGCCAGGAAGCAAGAATTCCACAAAGGAGCAGCGACAAACCAGCATTCAGAGAGAAACAGCAAGTGAACAAGAGCTGATTCACGCACACGGAAAGATGCCCTGCCTCCTCTCTGCCATCACAGGGACTGGCACCTGGTTCTATGTGAGATTTCACCCACCTGATCTTATCCTCCTTCTGGACAGAGTGGTGATTTTTGTCTTACTGCCTTTGATTTTCCCACTCTCCAGTCTGACAGGATTCACTATGTACTTGTTGGGTTTGACTAGAATGAGAAGCTAGGACTTCAACACCCTGTGTTAGAGTAATTCTATCCTGGCAGTCAAATATTGGTCACCCTTCCATTTGCTTTATTCCTCTTCATTTGTGTATCTAACAACTACCATTTATTAAATCTATGTGCTAGATACTTTACCAAAGTTATTTTATCTAACACTTTTGTATATCAAGACATGAAAAAGATGGCATTATCTCTCTCTCATGAAGAAATTGAGGAGACGGTGACTAAGGGACCCAAAGTCACACAGCTGACATGAGTTGTTTGATTCTACTGTTCGGGGCTTTCTCTGGATAAAATGAAGTTTCCTTGCTACTTGTTAGATGCAGTACATTTTCTGACCTGTGTGGAGTTGTCATTTACAGAGGGAACGTGGGTACAGCCAGTGGAACCAGATGCCCAGAGACGACAATTTATTTTTCAATTCCAGTACCCACTTGATTTTTTTCTGATCACAGTTAAGACTATGTAAGAAAAGAAAGAAGGATCAGCAGCATGAACACAGCCAGGAGTTCACCTCGCTGCTTATAAACCTTAATTAAACCTAATTTGTAAATCTTAATTGAACCACATGTACAGGTATTAATAAAGCAGTAAGCAGTATAATAACATTGCTCTCCCAATAAGACAACACACTAATCCGAGGTGCTTATATTCCTGGAAAATGCACTCATGTGGACCTCATCAAACCATAACCGGGAAGTAGATAAACAATTAATCTCACTAATTGCAATCAAAGGACAAAAAGTACAGACTGGTTGTCTGGAGAAATCAACTCTGCCAGATTTCCTCCCAAACAGATATGGTGCTAATGAAGTGACACTGTGACATAAGTGAGCATCAGAGGAATTCAAACCTTAGCTGGAATGTCACGAGGAGGACACAAACTGGGGAACACGAAAGTCATTTTGTGCAGCTCAGTTCTTTCAAGGTCTGTCTTAAATTCCTTCATTCATTCACTCTACAAACATTTGACACCGACTCTATCAGGAGGCCCCCGTTCCTGACAATGATGATTTCACAGAAATGAAACGCTCTTTGTGACAAGAGGGTGGGTAACTAAGAGTGATTTAGGAACTATTTGGAGTGAGACACTTTCATAATTATTTCTTATTCTTTATTTTAATTTGCAACTTAAAAGTTAGGTGTTAGTAAACAAACTTTACAGATTAAAAAAAATTCTAAGATCAGTAATTTGATCTAGGTTATATAATTAGCAAGTAGACAAGTGAGAAATTAAAAATCCTCTGACTCCCGAAGTCATGCGTGTTATAAAATATATCCACAGGCCACATGGACAGACCCAAGCACCGGAGGCTCTGGTCTAAGAAATCACCTGTCAACTCCTAGTTAATTTTCCTGTTGGGAAGGCTGACTCTGGCAGACCCCTGTGGATTCATGCTCTTCCCAGTGGCTCTGGATCTCTGTCCCGAGGGCAGCTACTATCTTCCTTATTCTTGCTGCAGTTTCCCCTTGAGTCTTGCTCTACCCAACAGCCATTTTTGAGCAGTGGCATCATAATCCTTAAGTCAAGGCATGACTTTACTGTTCAGGGTCCACAGTGACTGGGATCTGGCCTGATCTTCAACTTCAAGGCCATCCAAACATGCCATGTCACAGGTGTCTCTGCATCTTTCCATGCTGTTCTGTCTTGAAGGTTTTCCCTCACCTTGGACAACCCCCAACTCATCCCCTCAGTACCAGGTTCAAGTGAAAACTATGAATCCCTCCTGTTGTTGAAAAGAAAAGGGAAAACACCTCAGGTTTTTACTTGGTCCATTTCTTTACTAATGGAGTACGGTTTCTCACTTATATTTTTGTGCTTTAACCATATGGACAGTGTCTGGACATAGGGGTCCATAGTTTTTATCTCGGCGTTCTCGGTATAGGGCCTGGGACACCATGTCCTCGGAATATGTGAATACCACTTAGAATATCTAACCCGGACCTGCACGCACTCGATGCTGCTATACCCAGTGCCCACCCTCCCCGAGATAAAAGAGAAAGTGGCCAGTCCTTCTTGACCATCCATAAGAAGCAGGGCAGAGGCATAGCTCGGGCTGTAAGTTTACCCCTACTCATGGGACAGGTGGATTGCATTCTACAAGACACAAATACACAACATAATAAAGGGAAACTTTTGTTTTTTTTAAACAGGATGTTCCCCACACCCTTCTGGTGGAAAATACCTATTTTCTCTCTTTATGCAACCATTCTGGTCAAAGTTCTTGAGGTCTGATACCAACCTTGCTTTTACTTACTGTAGCACCTCTGTGTCCTTCAAAAGAATGAAGACTCAACCTTAAGTCATGAATCCCTTCAGTGTGTCTTCCTAAGCATTCTTTAAACACTTCGAAAGCAAGCAAGCAATCAAACGAACCAACTTCATCTGAGAATACCACCAGCACAGGAGGAATAATTTCACGTCTCCTAGGATAAAGCGCTAACCTGCGGGCCGCGGCACTCTGCTGAGCCTTGAGAGGGCTAAGGTGTGCCGTGAAAAGCTTTAAAGACCATTAATTAAATCACTTTCAAAAGAAGTTCAAAGTACAGTAAGTATATTTCTTTTTTACTCTTTGTTTTGATCAACATAATTTAAGTGGGCCACGGAAGTTTACCTGTAGGTGCAAGTGTGCCGTGAGATGAAAAAGGTTGAAAACCACTGCCTAAACCCCTTGTGCGTCCTGCGGGGCTTTCATGATGCACCCATACATCCTTTCAGGGCTCCCTCTTCTGCATCTTCTCTGCCAACCTTACACATTCTCACTAGACAGCATTATTCTCTGTCCTCTGAATGGTCAGTTATCTTTAATGTTAGCTTTAAAAAAAATAACAGACTTTATTGGCAAGAATATTTTTATATTTACAACAAAATAAAGGGCAGAAAATACAGAGTTCTCCTGAACTCCTTCTTTGTACATCTCCAAGCCCCACAGTTTCCCCTATTAGTACTATTTTGCATTAGTGCAGAGCATTATAATTGATGAAACAGTACTGGTGCACAATTATTGCTAAAATCCCGAGTTGACCTTAGAGCCCACTCCGTGCAGTGTAGTTCTATGAGTTTCACTTTCTACCTGTTGCTCCTTCATGCAGACACCTGTTCTTTATTTGCCTCACTCATCCCTCAGGTTTCCCTTATATGACACCTGCTGCAGACAGAAAGACCTTCCTGATGCTTCCAGTTGACACGGCTCAGAGTGAAATAAACAGGTGCTGTTTCCATGTGCTTCAACTAGCCTCTTGAATCAGCTTTCTTTCAGCACTTACCTCACTGTAGTTTAATACCAAGCTTGCTTAACTATGATGTTCTTAAGGGCAACGGTTACAACTTGCTCATTCTGCTATTCCCCAACAGCTAACAGAGTACTTGGCAAATAGGCGATAATCACTGTATGTTGTTTTTTTTTTTTTTTAATTTTTTTTAATTGAATGTTAACTATGTACATTAATGCACTTCTGGGGTACAGTGTGGGGTTTTCACATGCATTCTGAAATACTTCCATCGAACTAGTCAACACAGCCTTCATGTCATTTTCTCAGTTTATTGACAAGATAAGCAAGATCTTTTATTTTCCCACAGGAC